>NW_021030853.1:114762-157850 GCF_004153795.1 Camellia sinensis
GCATTTTTGGGTAGCCGACCACTGTTCATCCACTTTATGGAGATATTTTGTGCCAGTTGTGATAGCTGGCACCAACTCTTCCCCCCTCCATACACGTGTATGGAGGGATCTCCCTCTAAGCAAGCTTGTTGAATAAGCTTTGCAAGAGGGAGTCTTATAAGAGGAGGGCCTTCCTCTTTGATTGAGGTTAGCTTCTTGCAACCAAAAACTAGACCTTTGAGATATAGATACATATTATCTCTATACCTCCCCCTTGCTCCTCCTTTGTGTGTGTTTCTTAGCTCAAAAGGTGGTTTTTACCTTACTTTTGCACCATTACACACACCATTACACCTTACTCCGAGATTGAGGGACTTGGGGGGTGTTTCTTGAGTTTTTGGACTGGTTTTGATCCAAAGAAGGAGGCTAGACCATTTGTTCTTCAAAGGTTCTTCAAGGGTGAGCATCTTGATTTATATTCCCCAAACTTGCAATAGTTTTTTATCTATCTAGCTTGCTGTTTTAGCTCTTGTGTATAACATAAAAAGGGCTTGTATTTTCCTGCTCTAGCACTTTCATTAAGGTCATTTTGTGGTTTGAGTGCAAACTCCCCCTTCTAAGCCTTGTTTGATCCATTTTGGTGCCTCTTTCATAAGGTTTTGTTCACTTTAGTGTTTTGGTCCTTTGACCACTGAAAATCAGTGTATTTTAGTGTCAAAAGAAAGATGGTTTGAAGTCTTGCATAGGGGAGGGACACCCCTCTCCCTTCACGGTTTGTTTCCATGCTTTTTGAGCTCAAAAGGGTAGCATGTGTGCTTGATGATCCTTGGCCTCATTTTAGAATTTTTTTAGGTATTTTAGGTCATATGTAACCTCTGTTTTTGGCTGGTTTTGTGCCTCCTTGTATGCTTGTAATACTTGCTTTGTATTGCTCCATTTTGCTTAGAAATACATCTCATGATTAAGCCATGATTCTTGTGCATGTTGGCTTAGTTCCATGAAGCTTTTAGTATTGTTTTTCCATGCTTAAAGTTTGTTGGTTATCCATTTGGTCATGCTTGATATGTTAGTTAGGGTTGCTTTGTATTTTGGCTTGAAAACTTTGAGCATATTGACTTCTAGCATGTATGTTTGTGATTACCCTCATGATTTTAACATCACCAAGGACAACATTTTAGCCCAAGAATCATGTTTGTATGTGTGAATGCATAACCTCTTTCATGCCTTGAGGGTGTGTCCTCTTATGCCTAGGAGTGAGCCTTAGTGCATTTGTTTCATGGGAGGTATTTTAGCTGTCATATTAGGAGGTTTTGGGGTCCCATTTTGCATGTAAAAATTCTGTTTTTACTTTGTTTTAATCATGCCATGAGTGGTCATGTTGATGAGAGTGAAATGTTTCCTTTTTGTGCCTTAACCATAGGACTTTTGGCTTGCATGTTGGCATGAACATTGGTCCATCTATCGGACACTTTTGGCCACTGTTTTGAGGAGGGTGAGGGTCTGCCCCTTTGCCATTTTAAGCCATCTTTGCATGATTGCTTCATGATTGGTGCATGGTTGCTTCACATGTCATTGTAGCATGATGATTCTATTGCTTAAAGCGTCCATGTTTACATCACATTTGTGTCTTGTATGTCTAATATTGCATGCTTGCCATACTAGTTGCATGATTCTTGCCATACCTTGCACATTGATATCATGTTGCATCTTGAGCCATGTTTTGCATAACATGCATTGCATTACTTGGTTTGGGGTGTCAAACCAAGTGTGGGAATCAAGGACCATTCATACCACAAGTGATGTAACGCGTCTTAACTTTCGGTCCCCGAGGCCTTTGACTTCGCCATGATAAGGTTTCGGAGTTCATTGTGTTTGTTGCATACATCCTTACATTAAGTGGCAAATTTGATCCCTTGAGTCATCATATACCAAATTAGGCCAAACAATGAGAGAGGGGACCAGTTCAAAAAAAGAAAAAAAATTGAGAGAGGGGCCAATCCCACTAAGTATAGCTTTTGCCCTATGTTTCTCGCCAACGATGTATTTGATTTATTTGATTGATTGAAGCATCACAATAGGCCAAAGAATGAATGCATCCCATATTATAAAAATGATTAATTATTTGAGGTTTGACATTTTATTCTTTACAATTTAAAAATAATTAACAGTCTTTCAATGATCTTAGGTTAAAGTGTAATCGGTATTTTTTCATTCAAACTAACAGATTGTGTAATACACACGCAAATTTTTCAAGTAAATTTTTTTTGTGTTGAAATAAAGCGAAATTAACCGCAACCTCCCTCTTCCTAATTCACTGCAACCTCCTCTTCCTTCCCTTGGCTTTGTTGTCGCCCCTCTCCCTTCCAAGACCACCTTCGTCGCTTTCTCTCTCGTCCAAGCATCTCTATTGGCCCTAAGATATGCGTATAAATATTTGTTTGTGGGATTGATTTAAAATGTAATAAAATTAAAATTAGGTTAAAAGTTAAGAATTAAAATAAATGATTAAAAATTATGATTAATTAATAATTTAATTAAATTAATGTTGGTTAAATTAAAATTATGTATATAATGAAAAGAGAAGAAGAAGAAGGGAGAAAAAAAAAGGAAAAGCCACTTGGCTTTAGAGGTATTAAAATCATATTACGTCTAGTTACATTAATCCAAAATTACTCAGGAACTATCTAACTGAATTTAGATCATATGAGGAAAAGTGTTTTAACCTTAAATCAAAAGGATAAATTTTCGAGCAGTACTTGACACGTACAACACATTATAATAATATAATATGTACAAATTTTTTGTCGGAATTTTTTAAAGAAATTATGACAAGAAAGATCAACTATAGATTAAAAAATATATTGACAGAATAAAGAGTAATACTAGAGGCTCAAATAATCTATCAAATATTTTATTAAATTTTTCATATGGATGTGGGACCTCCACACACGAGTGTGGAACCCACATACGTGTGAGTTTGTGTGAATCTTATGTCCATGTGAGAGATTTGGTAAAATATCTTGTAAATTATTTGAGATTTTTAGCATGATTAATGTGCTGATCTATAGAGCTATCTATGCATTTGATCCTAATTTACTACTTTCGGCGTAAAAATAAACGGTAAACTATCAATATGTCATAATAGTTGGATTTAATTCCTATCAAGTCCTATTGAAAATAAGTCTTGATAAAATTGTCACTAAAAATAATTTTTTTGTAACAATTTTTTACATATGTTGCTAAAACTTGATAATTAGTAACTATTTTTTGTCATGATTTTTATAAATTGTCACTGAAACTTACAATTAGTAACATTTTTATAATAAATTTCTTTCATAAGACCTATTAAATAATAAATGCACTTATTAAATGCATAGGTAACCAAAAATAAAAGTCATCAGTAGCTGGCCTCGTTAAAGTTGAACTTGTCAATTGTCAAATATCATTATCATATTGCAAAACTCATCAACCATCCAAAAAGAATACTGTGCGAACGAAAAATTCAATTCACACATAAATTTATATAAAAAATTAGAGAAATTATTATTTAGGAGGTAATTTTAAAAATTATTATACAACAGTGAAAGAATTTATGATTTTAATAATTAATATTTTTTAAATTTATTATTATTATTTTTGTAATATTTTGTTTGACACGCCATTTTGTGTAACTCCCCTTAAAAAATTTCACAAGAATGATGTGGAAATATATTATTCTAAATAAATTCATCTTTAATGGTATTTTATTTTGAAGTAAAAAGTTCACAATAAGCCACATCATTATACACGAAAATTATGTATGATTTTTTTGTTTGTATAACATTACTCCTGTACAAATATATTTTTTGATTTTTTTTGACTTTTGAAAGTTAAGAATGTAATTAGAGCGTATCAATAAGGATCAATAAGTTTTTACAATGAAAGAATTTATGATTTTAATAATTAATATTTTTAAAATTTATTATTTTTTTGTAATATTTTGTTTGACAGGCCATTTTGTGTAATTCCCCCTAAAAAATTTCACAAGAATGATGTGAAAATATATTATTCTAAATAAATTCAGCTTCAATGGTGTTTTATTTTGAAGTGAAAAGTTCACAATGAGCTACATCATTATGCATAAAAATTATGTATATTTTTTTGTTTGTATAACATTACTCCTGTACAAATATACTTGTTGATTTTTTTGGCTTTCGAAAGTTGAGAATGTAATTAGAGCGTGCCAATAAGGATCAATAAGTCCTTAAAAAATGATAAATGTCAACCAATCAATCAGACAATCGCTTTGAAATTCTTTTCGTCTCAATGAAGATGACTTTTACTAGTGACCTATTTTAGGAGAAAATTTAGAAGAACTAATCACAAAAGTAAAAGAAGGAAGGAGATAACAGTGTTAGAAAATAAAAACCAACGGTTTTTGGTGACTAAACATTTAGTAGCCAAAATAGAAATGAAGTTTTTGGCCACTAAAAAATTGGTAGCTAAAAAACTAAAGATGAAAAATATTTTCTTTTTGACGACTAAATTTTTAGTCGCCAATTGGCGAATTTTGGCAACTAAAAAAAGATTAGTCGCCAATTCTTTTGCCGACAATTAGTCAACGACCAAACGGGCGATCAAATATTGTAGTTGACAAAAATCTTTGGCAACTAAAAAATGACTTTTGACGACTAAAATTTTAATCTCTAAAAGTGTAATTTGCTACAGTGAAAAGAGCTCTCCAACAAAAAAAAAAAACCTAGTTGGCAATGCTGAGAGCAGTGCAGTGCCATGAAGCTGTGAAGTATACACTTATTATATAGACATATATTTCATGACGACATAGGTTGGTCCCCTTGAACCCATCTACCACCTTCTCATCAGTAAATGAGTTCTACTCTGTGTGGCCAAGTAATTTACTTTTCCAACTGTTCATCCAACGTACTCACAAATGAAACCACTGTTTTTGCATGATACTTTTCTCTGGATTTGATTCCGAGAAGGGGCACTTGAGGAAAATTATAAATTTTTATACAAAATGAATGATATAATAATGGTATTTTTATAATTTTGAACAATATTGCTAGGTGTTTTGCCTTGAAATAAGACAATCAGATGAAGATTTTGATCATCTCCATTTCATCTATGTAATGGAATATTTCCATTACATATTTAGGCATAATTTGGAAACTTTACTTTTAATTTATTTTGAGTCACATTATCCCTCAATTTTTTTATATGTTTTTCTAAAAAAAGCCAAAACAAATAATAATTAAAAAGTTAATTTTTAACCAACTTATCAAAACAGCTTTTAATGGCTATAAAATAAAGACATAAAATTATAATTATTTTAAATTAAAAGATATAATTGCACTCATCTTTGGATGATATAATGAAATTTCTCTATTACAAATATGTAATAGAAAGGATCACAATCTACCATGTGATGCCCATATTAATCTCTCGAAATTTATTTATACAATATTACTGGAAAAGTATTTTATTTTTGAGGCATGTATATGTGGTGCTTATCTTTCATTTTATTAGTTAAAATAGCGAGACTTATAACTTTTATAATTATTTATGAAAGAAAAGAAGATAAGTCTGCCATTTGAGAATTGATTTTTTTTAGTAATTTTTTTTTTTCTAAATTTTTATGAGGTAGAAAAAAAGTAATGTGTTTGTAAATATATATATTTTTTTGTTTTATTAAAAATTACAAATTATTGAGATATTTAACTTTTTACAATTTTTTTTAACTTTTTAACTTTCCAAACAAAATCAGCCAGTAAGTTTTCATTTCAATTCAATTCAATTTCCCAAAAAGGAAGAGGGCCAAGTTGATCATCTGTCTGAACTTGGTTGGCCTACTAGCCGAAGACAGAAAGCTCCAATCTCTATCTCTATAGCATCCATCTTTAATGTGATCATTTATTGTCCTTTCTGATTTTGATCAATGGAGCAACCTCCTCGCAACAATAACATTTATAATTTTATCTAATTATATTAACGATTCTTTTAAGACTTAATTACTTAAAAATCCTATTTACAAATATTATGATAACTCAGATTCTATTTAAGGTTTTTTTGAATTAATAAGTTCTATTTAATAAAATTATAAAATATTATCAGTTTTTTTCAATTTTTAAAATTAAAAACATTATCAATTTTGCATAGTAATGTTCCAGATAATTATTTCACTAACTGATAAAAAAATAGAGTATGAGATTAAATGTTTTTCCCTTTTTACTTACTGGTTTAATTCAGCTATCCAATAAAATCGAGAACATTATTAATTTTTTTCAATTTTAAAATTGAAAATATTATCTGTTTTTTCATTTTTAATTTTTTTTTCTAGTTTTGCACATCAATGTTCTATCATCATACTCTTTTATAGATACAAAATTTTTAGTTTTGCACAAAAAAATAATTCAATTTTTTAAATAAGAAAAACATTAGTTTTTTTTTTTTACAAGTAATTTTTTTTTTCAATTTGAAAGTTGATATTTTAAGGTTTTGAAAATCAAAATAAATGTCAAATCATCATGTTCTTTTATAGATAATCATAAATGATGAAAAATCATTATTTGAAGAGCAATTCTGACTATTAAAAATTTAATGAGATATGATGATTCAAAAAATCTTAGTTAGGATTCAATGAAATATAAGTTTATAAATTAGCTCTTGTGTGTAAATATCCATATTTTTAAATAGAGAAAATAATATGATAATTTATAATAATTTTTTTTGACTATTTTAATCTATTAACAAACTCCATCTAAAAAAAATCTTTTGACAAATGAGGCCTATGTATCAGCAACTCTAAACATTAAAAAAATAAATAAATAAAAGTTATTATGTAATTCAAATTTATTCATTTGAATCTCACATATTATGCAAAAATAATATTGAGTTTAAACCACACATTAATCAAACACATATTAAGTCTAAATGCACAGAAAATTAAATACAAAATAGGACACAGATGTCCCTCACTCTATATTTAATTTCTGTATTCCAAATACTGTTGTCAATAAATAAATAAAAAAATTGAGACACCATATAAATTTGCTCCAGGACCACCTCATAATTTTTTCTATAATTCTGTGTCATGCTCTATCCTCCCTTTAGACAGCTGTAAGACACGTGACTCAGGCACAGAGCAGGGAAAGAAGCCAGATCTACTGGGGGATTATGCTGATGCAGATGGTGAAAGTGAACTGTATATCTTAATGTTTCATGCTCTACTATTGGATATAAATGACAGCATACCAAATTAGGCCAAACAATGAGAGAGGGGACCAGTTCAAAAAAAGGAAAAAAAAAAAAAATTGAAAGTGGGGCCAATCCCACTAAGTATAGATTTTGCCCTATGTTTCTCGCCAAGGATGTATTTGATTTATGAAAAATGAGTGGGAGCACTAATTAGTGCTATCACTAATGATGTGGCAGTAGGCCTCACCATGAATGATTTGATGTTTTGGCCTTAGTGTTGTATTTTTTTTTCCTTTTTTATTGAGTGCCATGTCATTAGTGATCTTTTTAGAGTTCCAAAATTAGTGGTCTCTATCATTGTTGTTTATTTATTTGATTGATTGAAGCATCGCAATAGGCCAAAGAATGAATGCAACCCACATTATAAAAAGGATTAATTATTTGAGGTTAGGCATTTTATTTTTTACACTTCAAAAATAGTTAACAGTCTTCAAATTATCTTAGATTAAAGTATAATCAATATTTTTTTCATAGACACGCAAATTTTTCAATTGATTTTTTTTTTCAAATATAGTGAAATTAAACAAAACCTCCCTCTTCATGATTCACCGCAACCTCCTCTTCCTTGCCTTGGCTTTGTTGTCGCCCCTCTCCCTACCAAGACCACCTTCGTCGCTTTCTCTCCCCTCCAAGCATCTCTATTGGCCCTAAGATATGTGTATATATATATATATATATTTATTTGTGGGGTTGATTTAAAATTGTTGGCTGTATAATTTGTATAAGCCCATTCAAATTGACACGATGCATGAAAAGGGAAACGTGGGAAGGTAATATAAGTTGTCAGCCATAGTCAGACACGTGTCAACTCATACTGGTAATAATGGGTCTGTGTAGCACTAGAATAATTAAAGGATATAAGGTGATGTGGCCTAACAGTTATTCACAAGGTTCAAATTCAAAATCATGAGGGAAGTCTAACTGCAAATATAGCGTAGTGGGGCTAATTGTGAGAAAGCATGATCAGCGATCATGGAGGGACATTTCGATAGTTAGAAGGCCCCATAAACGAAGTTCTAGACTCAGATTAAAAACCAGTTTTATCTACTTTATTTTCCTTCCAGTTTTACAGTTCTTTACATTTCTATACTTTAAATTCCTGTATTGCACTTCATTCATAGGAGTAGTTTCACATAGTTTGTTGCTGTAAACCTCTACGAGGTTGGGTCAAATCATTGTCAATTTTTCATTTTTACTTAATGAAATGCTGCAATTATTCTTCACTTAATTGTTGTTTACTAAATTCTCCTAAACAAGCCATCAGTAAAAGTCCTCTTATTAAGGCTGAAAGAACTAAAACACAATCGTTTGATAATTGGTTGGCAATTAATCTTCTGTAAGGACTGATTGATCATTGTTGGCACGCTTAAAATTACAATACTAACCTTCGTAAGTCAAAAAGCCAACATATATTTTTGGCACGCCCAGTGGGACCCGTTGAAATGGCTAGACGTAGGAGACAAGGAGAAAATGAACACCTAGAAGAAGGTGTAGAAGGAGAGGTAGAGGTACCTGATCTAGAGGATAATGTGATAACACATCTTATGGAAGCACCTATCTTATCAAAACCTATGGTCGAACAGACCAGTAATGCAGAACATGCACCACGTGTCCAGAATAGTGCACGACACCATGGAATTAGACTATCCATTGTTCCATCTGCTCAACCAATGAATCCGTGGGGAGGCCTAGTAGATACCATGAGACAGTAGTTAATAAACACAATGGAAAGATGGGCAGTATCCTTTATGGATCGGATGAATACCCATCAACCAACTAACACAAGGCATATGGAGGAAATTTCAAATGTTTCTCAGTAAAGATTAACTAAAGATAAATAGCCTATGCAAAGTAATGGACATACTAATGGTCAAACTAGTAATCAAAATTATGAAAGACCATCACCTCAATCTTGGTATGAGCCTCTTTCGAGACCTATGGTAAATCAAAATGCCTCATTACTTAATAGTGAAGCCATGCAAATTGGTGGATCTGGGCCAACACAAGAAAATGGCATGAAAATGTTTCTAAATCCCATGTTCGAAGCCATACCTAGCACAAGGAGGTTCACTAATCCTTTGTTCGAATTTGTACCCTGAGGGGTTGTGTAGACACCCCATTTTTGACTGACCTTAAGACTCAGACGTCACCGATTGAGCACTCGGTGATGATGCATATTGTGCTCGTTCTGAGGTTTCAGAGTCTCGGCTGCGAGCCTTGCCTCCGGACTTCGGGGCTCTTTTGTGCTTTGCCTCGATTTGCGAACCAGGTTTTGTTTTCTCTGTTTTCTCTTCCTAAAGGGAAGGAGAGGTCTCGTAGACCATCTCTCAGTGGCCGTAGGCTACGTTTCTTAGTCGTAGGCCATTTTTCCCGTTTGGAGTCCAGTTTTTGATTTTCGGAGCCTCGGTTCGGGACCGCTTAACTACCTCCGTTTGCTCCGATTTTTGCCAAACACCTTGTTTCCTCTCCCTAGAGGGACATTGTGGCCTGAGAGACCACCTTCGTGGTCGCACGCCACTTCCGGTGCCTAACAGCCTATTTTCGGGGGCCCCGGACTGCTCGTTTTGGCCTCCGAACCTTCGTTTTGCATCCGTCTTGGTCCATTTTTGGTAGAGACCCTATTTTCATTGTTAGGGAGGTGGTAATATGGTGGGAGGCCATCTTTTCCCCTTGGAAACCAGTTTTCTCTTTTTCTCTCTCCTAAAGCCTATTTTTCTGACAAAAAGCTAGTTTTTCTCACTTTTGAGCAACAATTTCTTGTTTTTCATACCACCACTGTGTTGTGCTCATCTGGGAGGCCACCAATATGGGTAGGCTGACCAGTAATTCTTCTTGACCCTTTTGAACCTTGCTAAAAAGCTAGTTTTTCTCTCTTTTGGGTCACATTTTCTGGTTTTCCACCATACAGCTGTGTTGCACTCATCTGGGAGGCCACCTTTCTGGGGTGGCCGGCCAGCATTTCTCGTTGAACCTTTTGACCCCTGGCCGGCCAACCAGGGGGAGTGGCCGGCCGGCCACTTGAACTGGTCGACCTACTTCTTGCTTTTTGCTCTCTCTGAATGCAATCCAGTTGTGCTAGCTAGGAGGCATTTGGACCATCCTCCATACGCGTGTATGGAGGATATTTGAGGCTTCTTAGAGAAGCTTTAGAGCCTCTCCTCTATAAAGGAGGGGCTGAGCTTCCAATGCAAGAGTTGAATCCTTTGGTTAAGGCATACATACACCCTCATCCATAACTCTCTATTCCAAGCATCAAAACCCCAATATTCTTGGCCATTGTACACTACACCTCATAGCCTACCACCTCCACCATCCATTCAAGCATCTTGGAGGTCATTTGCAGAGCTTGAGGATTCACATTTTTGGTCCAGAAGTTGTTGAGGGTCGGCTCTACAAGGGTAAGTCTCTATTTCTCTCATTTTTGTATTATTTTGCTCCATAGTTTAGCCTTATTTTCAAGCATTTTTGGACTTCGACATAAACTGAAAAAAGTCTTGTTTTGATCTTCTAAACATGTTTTTTTAGGAACTTTTTTCTGTTTGGGGTCATCTTCCCCCTTGTATGCTCCATTTCCTCATGTTTAGGGCTATGCATTAGAGCATTTGCATTGGCCTTGGTTTGGCCTTTTAGCCACTGAAATCCAATGGATTTTCAGTGGCCAATATGTGTTTTTAAGCTTCAAAATCAGAAACGGGTGACCCTCTCACCCCTTGTCCTCTTTACTAGCATTGTTGGCCTTCCAAAGGGGCTCCATCTTGCATGTTGTGAAGTCACATTTCAGGCCCTATTTTGTGAGTTTTAAGGTCTACCTTAACTCTGTCCAAAGCCCCTTTGGCCATATTTTAATCTATGATGCATGTGTAGAACAATCCCACTCAAGGCCTTTCAAAGGGTCTTTCATTTGCATGCTTCCTAGGTTGATTTCAGGGCCTTTTTGGTGAGTTTTAGGGCTGTCATAACCTATTTCCAGAGGTGGTTTTGCCATCATTGATGTCCATCATGTATGTGTAGAGTAACCCTCTTATTGGCCTTTCAAAGGATATGCATTGACTGAGTTTCAGTAGTTATTTGGGCATATTTTGACATGGCATACATCTGTTTTTGGCTGGTTTGGTGAGCCCTCATATGCTTCATATAGTTGTAGAAAAACTCATGGTTCACTAGCTTTCTTTGCATGCTTTGTTGGACCTTGATTTTAGCACATTTTGGCCACGTCTTAAACTGATAATGTGCTTATTTTGGACTGCCCTAGCTCTGTTTTTGGGTCTCATGTTTGAATGATGTTTGTTTTGCATGCTTGTAGTTCAATACCCATGTTTAACTTTGAGGTTTGAGATCCATTGCATGCATGTGCTGAGGTATTTTCATGCTTTGGGGTCGTTTTGCATCACATTTCAGAGCCTATGTTAATTCCATATTGCCATGTTTTGTACTCTTTAAATGCGTTTGAGAGTCGGGCTTGTATGCTTTGTTTTCGGACCATTGAATGAGCTCCATTTCGTTGCATTCCGAGCCATCATTTTAGGCCATTTCCCCACTGCTTCAGACCTGCCTAGGGTCTGTTTGGGGTTGGTTTTGCCTTTGGTGCATTGCTTTGGGTACCTCTAGTGTAACGCACTTCACTAATGCCGGTACCCGGGCCTCCTAACTTGCATTGTGTGACATATTTGCATGATTTGGGACCACTTTGCATGCTGTTTCAGAGCTGTATCATGTGCTATTCTATGCCATATTGCATCCCTTGCCATGCTTTGCTAGAGTTGCACTTTGTGCCTTAGATTCGGTCCCTTGCATTGGGCATGTTTGCATGAGTGTTCTTGTTTTCTTTTCATCATTGTATGGCCACTGATGTGAGTGCGGCTGAGGTCCACTCATTTTGGTGTAAGTCCATCGTGCATTGTGTATGTCATTTCGGTCCATAGCATTGCGTATGCCATGTTACATCGTGCATTGTGTATGCCATGTTACATCGTGCATTGTGTATGCCATTTCGGTCCATAGCATTGCGTATGCTAGGTTGCATGTTAGGTTGAAAGTAGTCCTAAAACATGCTGGAATTGAGCTAAAAATAGCTAGATTAACATGCTAAAACATGGCACAAGCTAGGCTAGTAAGCAAGACACAAGGACGGAAGGCTAATCCCTCCAAATTTGGACTTCAAAACATGATTTTGGTCACTAAAAAAGCTCTGAAAATCAGTGTTTAAAAGCTTGGAAAAAGATAGTAAAAGGGTGGGAAACACAAGGGCAAAGGCCTCCAAAACAAGGTATAAAGAAGGGCTATCAAGCCCTCAACCCTTAATGGCCTTAAACCCAAGCTTCAGCCCCAAAAACACAGAGTTGTGACAGCCCAAAACAATGGAAAAATAGTAGGAAAAAAAAGTAAAGAAAGCAAGCAAGTAGGTAAAACCTTATACTTCTTGAAGAGAAAAAGCAATTCCAAGTAACAAAACCAAGTAAACACACTCTCTAGAGTTCAAACCAAGCTTAAAAGTACCTCAGCTCAAAGATGGTGAGATTTGGTTAAGGGTGTATAGGCAAAGGTTGGAGATTTGGAGGCTAAAGTGTAGAGATTTGCTAGAGAGAGAGAGAGGGGAAAATTTTTGATCTTAAAATTTTCTAACCTTAAAACATGAAAGAGGGGACTCCTATATATATAGAAAATATGGAATTCACTCAAGGAGATCTAGTCCTGCACGTGGGGATAGATGCATGCATCTGTGCAAACAGCTAGCATAACTGACATAAAATATCTTCAAAATACACTGGTGGCTGGCCGGCCATCACTGGTGGCCGGAAGCCAAAAAGTGATGGCCGGCAGCCCATAAGGTAGGCCACCAGGAGTTGTAGGCTTGACGGACCAAGGCTTAGTCCAAAAATTGGACAACAAGGCTGTAGGGTTTGAAAGGCTCAAAGCTGTGGCTTTCTGCTGAGGACTTTGAGCACTTAGCGAGCATATAAACTCATCATCGGGTGTGCATGCATGGACATCCAAGTTGTAAGGGCCGTCAAAAATGGGATGAGTCATGAAATGACGTGAGTGAATGTCAAAGCCCGGAGACGACCCATTTTGACAAGGCCGTAAGACTTGGACAAACAATCAAGATAGAAAGAAATGGTTACGCTGGTTGCCTATGTATCCTTTTACAAGGAATCAAACCACTATAGTTCTGGGGCAAAATGCAAAATGATATGCACAATGCAACTTTGAAAGATGGACTCACACGCTAAGTTGGACTAACACGTTTCGCAAATCCGGCTATTTTGAAAACTCATGATCATGCGAGATAATGCAATAAGCAAGAAGGCAATAAGCAAGATAACGACATAATAACATATGAATAAGCAGCTTCAAGCTTAAAACCAACAGAGGTTCCACGCACAAAGATAAAACCACATTCTAATCACACCAAAACAAGAGACGAGGAAAGAAAACACCGCTCAGGTTTGTGTTTCACGTGTCTAGAGAAACAAGAGAACCCGCTCGAGTTCGCGTTTCACGTGTCTCGAGATACAACACAAAAATCGCTCGGGTTTGTGCTTCACACGTCTTGAGATAAAACATGCCTAGGGCCGCGCATCACGCGTCTTAAGAAATAGCCGCTCGAGCGCGTGCTTCGCATGCCCCGAAGTAAAACTCGTCCAAGGTTGAACGCCACACTTCCTGAGAAACAATAGCTCGGGTGCGTGTTTCGCATGTCCCAAGATAAAACTTGGCCAGGGTCACGCATCACGCTGTAGACACCCCATTTTTGACCAACCTTAAGACTCAGACGTCATCGATTGAGCGCTCGGTGATAGTGCATGTTGTGCTCGTTCTGAACTTTCGGAGTTTTGGCTGAGAGCCTCGCCTCCGAGCCTCGGAACTTTTTGTGCTTTGACTCGGTCCGCGAACCAAGTCCTGTTTTCTCTTCCTGGAGGGAGGGAGATGTCTTGGAGACCATGTCTTAGTGGTCGTGGACCACTTTTCACGGTCGCAGGCCATTGTTCCCGGTTGGAGACTAGTTTCCAATTTTTGGAGCCGTCGGTCGCGCGCCTCGGCTTGGGACCGCTTAACATTCTCCGTTTGGCACGGTTTTTGGTACACACCTTGTTTCCTCTATCTAGAGGGACACAGTTTTTGGCACGGTTTTTGGTACACACCTTGTTTCGGTGCTCAATAGCCAGTTTTTAGGGCACCCGGCGACGCGTTTTGCCCCCCGAACTCTCGTTTTGCATCCGTGTTGGTTCATTTTTGGCATGGACCATGTTTTCCTTGTTTGGGAGGTGGTACAAGGGTGGGAGATCACCTTTTCTCCTTGTAGACCACTTTTTCCCCGCCAACCGATTTTCTTGTCGGGAAACTGGTCTCCTTGATTTTTGGGCCAAAATTACTAGTCTCCCACCACACCACTAGCTTGTTTTCAAAGTGGAGACCACCAATTGGGCCTGCCAACCACCTTTTTTTTGGGAGACCACTTTTCTTGGTCGGCCGACCAGGGGAAGTGGTCGGCCGACCACTTTTTCTGGTCGGCCAGATTCGTCCTACTTTGTCTGTCTGAGTGCATGCCAGCTTTGCCAGCTGGAAGGCACAGACTGGATCCTCCATACACGTGTCTGGAGGATCTTGAGCCTTGTTTTTAGCTTCTTGGAGAAGCTTTGGCTTTGAAACTCTATAAGAGAGGCCCTCTCTCTCCTTATACCAGGTTGAGATTTTGGTCTAAGGCAAAAAAATATATCTCTCTATATCTCTACATTTTGGCCCTGTTGTTCTTAACCCTTTGCTCACACCTCATAGCCTAACACCTCCATCACTGTTACTGAGTTCTTGGAGGGTCTTGAGAGGTCTTAAAGGTTGAGTTTTTGGTCCAGAAGTGTGCTGGTTTTGCTGAGTTTCAAGGGTAATCACTTTTCCCTCTTTTAAGCATTATTTTGATCCTTCTCTTAGCCTCACTTGAATGCTTATTTGAGCTTTGTCTTCAACTGAAAAAAGGTTCATATTTAAGTTTTTTTCATGTTTGTTTAAGGCTCTTTAGTGTTGGGGGTCATCTACCCTCTTGCATGCTCTATTTAGCTTTGTTTTGAGCCATGCCATAAGGCCGTTGTATTGAGCTTTCCTTGGCCCTTTAGCCACTGAAATCCAGCGGATTTTCAGTGGTTGGCATGTGGTTTTGAGGGCCAAAATCAGAGAGGGGAGACCCTCTCTCTTATTGTCTTGTTTACTAGCATTTTTGGCCTACCAAAGGAGCATATGTTTATACCATTTGGAGGCCTAGTTCAAGAACTTTTTGGTGACTTATAGGACCTTCCTAGGCTCTGACCATGGCTGGTTTGGTCCCCTTTTTCTTGCTTCTTGCATGTGTAGAGTAATCCCTTGCATAGTCTATTAATATAGCATGTCATTCTTGCATGTATTGGTCTTATTTCAGTGGGTTTTTGGCCATCGTTTGGCATGCCATGATTATGTTTTTGGCTGGTTTGGTAGCCTCTCATATGCTTCACATGCTTGTAGTGTAAATCATGGTTTACTAGCTTATATTGCATGTTGTTTTGGCCCTCTATTCTAGCATATTTTGGCCATGATCCACACTGATTTTATTCCTATTTTGGGCTTCCTTAGCTCTGTTTGAAGTGGTTTGGGTCATGCATGCATTGTTGTATATGGTCATGGTTCAATCAAGCTTACTAGCTTTATGTATCGGGTCCACTAGCATGCGTTGTTTGGGCCTTTGACATGATTTAGCATCGTTTCTACCATGATTTTAGAGCATATAGGGCTGCCATGTCCCCATATTTTCCACTCTTCAAATGCGTTTGAGAGTTGTGCTTGTATACCTCATTTATGGGCCATTGCATGAGCTTCATTTTTGTGCATTTCAAGCCATCATCTTAGTCCATTTTGCCACTGTTTCGAGCCTGCATAGGGACTGTTTGGGGTTGGTTTGTTCATTTGGGCATTTCTTTGCATACCTCTAGTGTAATGCACTTTACTAGTTTCAGTATTTGAGCCATTCAACATGTATAACATGAGTTGTTTGCATGATTCGGGACCATTTTGTATGTCATTTCAGAGCTGGAACATGTGTTGTTGTATGTCATATTCCATTCTTCCCATGTTTTCACACAATTGTATCTTGTGCCCTAGGCTTTGGGCCCCTTGCATCTTGCATGTTTGCATGTGTTTTGTTGCCTCATTTTCATCATGTATGGCCACTGATTTGGGTGTGGTTGAGACCTATTCATTTTGGTTTAAGTCCATTTTGCATCAAGTATGCCATTGTAGTTCATAGCATTGAGTATGCCGCGTTGTCGCATGTTTGATCATTGCATTACGCATGCCTTGTTCACTTCATTATGTATGACATATAGTATCATGTGCATTGAGTATGCCATTGTTAGTTCGTAACATTGCGTATGCTAGTTTGCATGTTTGCACGTTTGCACGTCATCCTTTGCATGTTTGCATGACTTGGTTGCATCGCCTTAGGATTGCATGCTTGAGGTCGCATCATGCATACCATTCTACTTGTTGCATTGTGTTTGGAATAGGAGTTAGTCCAAACACGGGAAATAAGGGATGCTTCATACTCCAAGTGATGAAACGTGCCTCGATTCTCGATCGCCAACACTCTTGACTAGCACATGATGGAGTTTAGGCACTTATGTGTTTATATGTGCATTCATTTCACATTGAGTCGTGCAATTCGGCTACTCGGCCATCATGCATCGAAATGCGTGATTTGTGGCCCGAGGGTCGAGGACTACACTCCCTTGAGCTTGTGCAATGATAGGAGAGTGGTCGCGCACACATGTGTTGCAAATACTTTGCCGTGCCTCTCTCTCTTTTCTTGCCCTCTGTTGTAGAAAACCAGAAACCAGCAGCAAAAACTAGTCGGCCGACTAGATAAAGTGGCTGGTTGACCACTTTTTCTAGTTTTTCACCACAAAAGTGGTCAGCAAGTGGTCTCCAAGTCCAATGACTGGTCGGCAGCCCTTCCACAGATTCCCAAG
This sequence comes from Camellia sinensis, assembly GCF_004153795.1. Classification (NCBI taxonomy): domain Eukaryota; kingdom Viridiplantae; phylum Streptophyta; class Magnoliopsida; order Ericales; family Theaceae; genus Camellia; species Camellia sinensis. The sequence goes on from NW_021030853.1 coordinate 131,985, forward strand.
GTGGAGTTTCATCTCTCTGGAGCTTTGCGCAAATTTCTGATATCAATTGCAAACAAAGGCAGGGCATCGTGATGGATTTCCCGACAAGGCGACTCGAGCATGCATGCATCCTTTATCATTCAAGGCAAAGCTGAGGCAGTCCGCATTCATGTAGCTTCCATGCTAATTTAATTGCTTACCTAGTTAGTTTGTTAATTAATTAGAGTTGTGTAATAATTAGCTGTAATTTATTATTCATTTTGCTTGTGTAGTAGCTAGCTTAATTAGATTAGCTTAGATTAGCTAGTTGGTGTTGTATTATTTATTCTGACCCTCTGTCGAGAGGGAAAATTTTGTAATAAGTGTGCGTATGTGTGATGCATGTCTTCCAACCCCACGTCTTTCTCCCTTTTATTTACCAGCTTATGATGGTTAGTTTTAGGGCATGTTTCAATTAGCATCCTTATGCTTCGTATGTTTGCAGTCATTCATCTGTCTTGCATGCACCGGGCTCGGCACATCGTACTAGCTGCATTGTATTTCAATTTCAACTTGAATACATGCTATCTGTAGCATCTCATATGTCATCTTAGAATAGTCGAGCCTATCTTAGTTGCATTTTGCATATGTTGCATTAGCCATTTTAACATGAACTAGGATCATGCATTGATTATTAACTAGTTTCTGTTTTGGCTCAGAGTACTCGGTAAGTGTTTATGGTTTAGCATCCTTGCATGTGTGTGAGTGACTGCCATAATAGCATGCTTACCATGAGGCTAACTGCTTATGTGATATACCTGCCTAAATGCCTATGGGTGAAGGTTGGATTACTTGAATTGGAACAATTCATTGATTGCGAGTTTTAAAAGCCCACTTGAGAGTGGCAAATCACCATGTTTTCTAAGCCCACTTGAGGGTAGCAAAATTCACGTCTTAGCCTACTTACGAGTAGCACCATCAATCCATTTTTAAATAAATAAACATGAAATATTTTGTTCCAACTTAGGCAATCTAGTCTATACTTGTATGCTGTGCGCATCGCATAGTAATTCTAAGCTCAATAAACCAGAATAAGAGCACATGTGTTTTCAAAAACAAGATATCATGTTTAGTAGTGGCCGATCTTTGATCGGGCGAGCGGGGGTGCTCATTGCATGACCTTCCCCAATCGTACCCAAGTTCCCTAGCCGAGGCAACTTTGGTGATGACAGACATGTGCCTTTAGGCACGAGTCAGGGTTTCCTAAATTCTCCCAAAATAAAATATTTAGGTGGTGACTCTGTATTTGGCAAAGCAGTCCATGTTTGACACTCTTTTCTAAAATCAATTTTTCAAAACGATTTGCCGGATTTGGACTCTTTGGTGGTTTATCGGTCTTGCATTGCACTTTGCGAGATTAGATTCAGAACTGTGACATTGAGTCTGAACTGTAGTAAGCGCAATGAACAAACGGGATTCTTCCCGAGACGTTCGGGGACGTCTAGAGTTTCTGGCGACTCTGCTGGGGGACTTAAAGAACTTGACTCGAACTTATGATATCTTGTTTTGACTACACTTATGTGTTTCTTTGCATTGCATGTGCATTGGTGCGCCTAGGACACCATGTTTGCCATCTGTTATTCTTGAACGGTTTACCGGAGGCTTGCTTTGAGAAGCGTTCCATAAGGCTAATCGGTTACGGGCTCTGCCACGATGGGAACACAAATCCTGGTTTTCACCGGGGCACCCTTTTTGACCATTCGACCTAGTGCATATTCGGAATCCATAGTGACCATTCCAAACTAGGATAGGTTGTTTACCCGATTATAGGTTGTTTGAAACCGTTGCGTGCGTAGTGAAACCCTAGCTCCTGACAATAGGCCAGGGAAACTCTACCCCTCCATGGGGGTGTTTTTTGGCTCTCACTTGCTTGCTATGTGCTTTTAGAGTTGGCCTCTACATGAATGCACGTATTAGTCTGCAAGATTGGGTATGGAGCCTGCGGGCATCAGCATCAGTGTTTTAAGAATCAATTATATCTGCGGGTATCAGATTCAGATTTTGAGTCAGTGATTTTGGGAACAGTGATCTGTGATTGAGAATGGTTCATTCATCTTGTGTTTGCCAACTGTGTGTTGTCTTTATTTAAGTTGTTGTGCTATCCATTTTTCTGTTCATTATTTCCTTATTATGCTTTATTTATCTTTTTGCTAGGTAGTTTAGCACAATTGCTTCTGACCCAGCAGATATTCCCCAAGCACTCTGGACTAGAGGTCGCAGACTCCATCGATCTGAGGATCTGGTAGACAGACAACCAGTGTTCTATTCTTTACCCCCGGTTGCTAGACAGAGGTCAAGAAGGCGCAGTGTATCATTATAGTGGTTGTCGGATTAGTGGTTTACCCCGTCAGTGGATAGTCAGGCTGAGGTCTCAGTTTTCACTGCAGGAATAGATATACCGACAGTTCAGTCAGATCAGGGCAGTATGGCAAGCCTAGAGGGGATGATGCGTCAACTTTAGAAAAGTATGAGAACTATGCAGCATGATGCAGTCCGACAAGCAGAATTTTCCAAACAACAGGCCGAGGTCATGGCTCAACAGGCAGAGTTAATTGCCAGGCTATAACAACAAGCCGGAGCATCAGCTTCATACCAAGCTCCTCCATCGCCAAGAGTGCCGACACTTGGGGAGACAGCTAATGTCCAGGAAGATATGGACATTCCGACAGGGCCGGCTCCGCCCCCGATCCTACCTCAACTATCCAAGGCATCCACGCCTATCAACCGATCGGATTCTCCCTTCGAGTTCGAAGTAGACCCCACGACATTAAAAGTGAGCAAGCTTGAAAAGTTGTTTAAGAAATCTCAGGGTGTCAAGTCCATTCCAGACATTGAGGATGGGTATACCGATGCGGCTGTGACGCTGTCGGACCGTTTTAAGATGCCACATATTGACCGCTTCGACGAATCTAGGGATCCCATGGTACATTTGCGGCTGTTTTTTGACATACTAAGACCAATGGGCCTCACCAGGTTACAGAAGCTTTCTTTATTCGGTCGGACCTTGTCGGGTGTGGCGGCTATTTGGTACCCAAAATTGGAAGATTCCGTCAAGAGAAATTGGGAAGAGATGGCTGAGGCCTTCATGGCTCAATATTCCTATAATACTCAGATTGAGGTCACAACTCATGATCTCGAAACCACAAGGCAAGAACCGAAGGAGAGTTTCTCCGATTTTATAACTCGCTAGAGAGCCAAGGCCTCGATGATGACTATCAGGCCTGCTGACAAGGATCAAATTCGAATGGTTTTGCGCAACCTAAAACCCAAGCTCATGCAGAAGTTGGTAGTTCTCCCACTCTCCACCTTTTCAGATCTACATGAGATAGGGGTGCAGATTGAGGACGCATTGCAGCAGGGTCTAATTGACAATGATCGAGAACAGCCCAGGAGGACTTTCAACCGCAGTACAAATGCAGGCACAACCAGCACTGACGCAGCTTCTAGAACTTCAGACGTGGGCATGGTCACCACCACCACATCAAAAACAACTACCCCATTCACCGGTACATCCAGAAGTAGATCACAAATGACCAAATATCCACCTCGAGCCAAGAGGGTTTTTACCCCACTTTATATGTCTTTGTCAAAGGCTCTAGAGGTTTTACTCCAGAAAGGACATCTGAAACCATTGGAACAACGGCCTCTACCCGATCCTATCCTTCCAAAGCATGACCAGACTAAATACTGTGCCTACCATCAACAAACCGGTCATGACACTGACAGTTGCTTTCGTCTTCGCCACGATGTACAAGATCTGTTTGATAACAAGGTCATCGCCGCACTAACTCAGCAAAGTCTATCGTCATTGGATCAGTGAACCTGGGGGATAATGTGATGTGATCGGGGGATGAACCACCTGCGGGCGGCGCTCAGTTTACTTTAGATGTGGCGTATGGCACGCACTATTTTGAGCATTTGCGAATGCTAGTTTTTGTACTTTCTGACTTGAAAATTCAGTCAGTTTTGTTGTCTTGTATATAGTCAGTCTTTTTGTACTAAGTCAGTCGGGTCTGTCTTGTTGTATCGAGTCAGCCCTGTTGTACAGAAGCCGGGTGATTCCGAGGGTGTTACCTCGGGCATCACTATTTTATTTTTTGTTTGTCTTTTCGCTTTCTTTTGAGTCTGTTTCTGCCATGGAGCCAGTTACATCAATAGATTTTGAATGAAACATCAGTGATTTTCACACTCTTGTGTTTGCTTCTGCCTTGTGCCAGTTATCCCAGAAGTTCTGAATGAGATGACAGTATTTGACTAAGAACTCTGTCTTTTCTGTGCCTTGAAGTCATTGCATTGACCTAAGTTTTTCAAAACTTTTTGAACACTGTGGTGAAAACGAAGAGGAAGGAATTCCTCAGGATTTGTGAAAATTTGATCAATCGAGAGAAAGAGAGGCATGCTAAGCCCTTAATGAATAAAATCATGCTTGTTAACGTGAGTACTGAGAAGGATCCTGGCTTGATCCAGATTGGTTTCGCATTGTCTTCAGCGAGAGCGACTAGTCGCTTTCTTAAAAATTTCAAAAAATGTTTTGCGCTGTCCTACGAAGACCTGTGTGGAATCGCTCTTGAGATTGTGTAGCTTAGGATCGCTCTCAGCCTCGAGACCCAACCCCTCTTGATTTCAAACCTTGAACTTAGATTCAGAATGTTCCTAGGCCAGTCATGATGTGAGACCTGTGTGGCCAGATTTGAAGCAGCCTGCGAACTAGCGGCAAGAAAAGTCAGATCAAGAAGCTTGTGAAGCTAGATCAGGAGCACCCCTCGAACTTGGGGCAAAAATGTCAGATGTGCTCAAAGAGTCAAAGACGAAGACTGGCAAGAATGCCAATTCCCAGAAGGGAGGAAAAAAGAAAACATTGCTGAAGGACAATTGAGCTCCTATCCACAACACTGGGGGCAATTCAGCCCCCCATTGGATGGACTCCTACATCATCAGCGAACAACAGCCACTCTCCTAGATTTAGATGGCTTCGAGATTTCAAAACCATTTGACATGGACAAAGCTACACTTTTACCCTTGAGAGGCTCGTTGGGCCGAAAACCCGGAAGGACGACCCAGGCAAAAGTTAGAGCAAGAAAAAGAAGAAAAAATGAAAAGAAAAGCAAAAAGAACAAAAAAAAAATGATGAAGAAAAAGAAATGCAAAAAAGTCTTGAAAAGAAAAGAAGAAAGGAATGAAAAAAATTGAAAAGAAAAGAAAAACAGAGCTCACAAGGTTGAAAACCCAGAAATGGCGGCCTTGGCAAAAGTTAGAGCGCAAAAGGAGAGGTTAATACCCGAGTGTACCTTAACCCTGAACTACGTAAGGCTTGATTCCCATCTTTGGGATACGTAGGCAACTTCATTCTGAAGTCCAGCCGTAAAACGCTCCAAATTCGACTATGTCCATGTGATGGTTCTGGTCATCTTTGTCTTCTTTGTATCCGAGAATTTGGTTGTAATTGTCACTGTGAGGACTAGTTGCCACATGCTGCGGCGCTATTCAGACTAGGGGCAACTTTTTGTTGCCATGCAGTGCTGCGGTGCTATTCGGACAAGGGGCAACTTTCAGTTGCCATGCAGTGCCGTTCAGACAAGGGGCAATTTTCTATTTGTTTTGGATCTGAGGTTGTGCATCTTAAGAGTAAATTCTGCGTTGGTTGAGCAGTGGCCATTTGCAAAAATAGTTTTTGAGAATTTTTAATGAGGTTGACTAATTCTCTCGAAAATTATTCCATTTTTCTAAAACTGGACCATTTCTTGGACCCAAAAAAGGAAAAATTTCAGTGCTCATAACCTGACTTGCATGATTTCAAATCAAAAAAATCGAACAAGCATGTTAATCTAACCCTCATATTGGTCAAAATTGTTTTAGTAGAAAGCAAAAATAAAAAATGGTCAAAATAATGAACTAGGGGCACAGTTGAGTCAGGTGTTCTGTCTTTTCCCCATTGTCAACATACTTGCCAGAAAAGGGCACTCTACCTGCCAGAAAAGGGCACTCTACCTACCAGAAAAGGGCATAACTGAAGCTAACAACAAAGGGCTAAAATCTCTCAACATCCTCCAAGCAACAAGGAATCAAGCCAAGTGCGAAGCATGAACTGGAATGGATCAAGATATTCCACTCCCTCGTCTGAACACATTTGATCATATCCGAACTGCCCAGCAGAACATCGTCAACTGATGTCAGCTGTAGATTTACTACACACCCAGTTGTAGCGCAACCCCTCTGCGGGACAATTCACTGTTGTGAACAGAAGAAGAGAATCTAGCAGAATGCTAGGGGCAAGAGCCCGCGACTTCCTATTTATCCATTAACCACCCTGGGGAGGGATGAAAAATGAGAGTTTAAAGAATAGAGAGATGCGCACTGAGATGAAAAGCGAGGAAAGAGTTTTGAGAGAAAAACTGAGCTTGAGGGCCGAGTGATGTGAGAATCACAAATAAGAAAGGGTAGGGAATAATACCCGAAGAAACTGGCTCCTCATGCACTGAGAGGTCTCTTGCCATTGGAACACGTCTGTGTGTCGTGTTAGTCGTTTTGTTTGTCTCGTTTCTTGTTTTGAGTCGTTTCAGGTGTCTATAGACGTGTTTAGGTTGTCCTACCTTGTCTTTCTCTTTGTTGTTGAGTCGTGGTGTGTTGTGTTCAGTCGTAGGCTCAATACCCAGTTGAGAACTTATTCTCACTCTAAATTTCAAAAAAATCATTTTGTGCTCAAAGTGCCATGTTGTTCTCCACATTTGTGCAAAATAAGATTTTGTTCTATCAAAAACCGCAGGGTTCAACCCGGGTCATGTGGGAACAATAAAACCAGGACCTATCTGAAGCTATATAGGATCCAGACTGCAAAGCAAAAGAAAAGAGAGAAAATGTCGGGTATCTGAGTTTGTTTCAACTTCAGTAAGTTCCGAGATTGCATTCCGTGTGTACCTCTTCAGGTCTTGCCAATGCTCCAAAGTATGAGTGTGCCGCAACCTCAAGCTCAAGATCAAGTCTACTTCAAGCCAGAATGGCGATCGGAGGTGCTCTCCCTGAGTACCGTTCCCTGCCAGAGGCATCTTGGCTGTGTTCGCAATGAGTTCCTAGGAGACCAACTGCGATGGTGGAAACTAGAGTTCGAATGGCTGTTGCCTAGAATGCAAAGGTTCGAGATTTCCGAGACTAAAGTCTGGTTTAAATACCCAGAGGCGTGTCCTCAGCTTGAAATTTGTATGGAAGCCCCATAGGTTGAGATAGCGTGTATGTACCTCAATTCTGGATACTGAACCAACCTAGTCTGTTACCCTGTTGGAGAATAGGGAAAGTTGTGAATATGATCAGAAAGAAAGGCAGCATCCAAAGTGTTCTACATGAAGAAACCTTGTCAGTATTTCAGAGCCTTTGTATTGTAAGTTGAAGATAAGTGTTTGAAGAACACGAGGGGAGATCCCTGTCAGAGTAGAGCGGTTCATCGCCACTCACCCCATGAGGCACTTTCTAAAAGCGTCGCTAGGTTTGTTTATTGCATTCCTTAAACATCATGCATTGTGTTGCATTGTACCTATCAAGTTTCTTTCTCATTCATGCACGATATTGTATGTACGGTTCATTTGAAACTGGTGCAACCAGGCGATATTATACGTACGGTTCATTCAAAGAAGTTCCGTTTAAGGTCATTCACTTTAGTGTATCCATCACACTTCATTTACTTTTGTGTATCTATCATACTTGTTCACTTAGTGCATCTATCACGCTTTGTGTTCACCTTTAGTGTATCCATCACACTTCATTTACTTTTGTGTATCTATCATACTTATTCACTAAGTGCATCTATCACACATTGCGTTCACCTTTAGTGTATCCATCATACTTGTTCACTAAGTGCATCTATCACACTTTGTGTTCTCCTTTTGTGTATCCATCACACTTGTTCATTAAGTGCATCTATCACACTTTGTGTTCACCTTTAGTGTATCTATCATACTTGTTCACTAAGTGCACCTATCACACTTCGTGTTCACCTTTTGTGTATCTATCATACTTGTTCACTAATTGCATCTATCACACTTTGTGTTCACCTTTAGTGTATCTATCATACTTGTTCACTAAGTGCATCTATCACACTTCGTGTTCACCTTTTGTGTATCTATCATACCTGTTCACTAATTGCATCTATCACACTTTGTGTTCACCTTTTGTGTATCCATCACACTTGTTCACTAAGTGCATCTATCACACTTTGTGTTCACCTTTTGTGTATCCATCACACGTTCACTTTAGTGTATCTATCGCACATACTTACTCACTCCGTGTATCTATCACACTTTGTTCACTTTTCTGTGTCTATCGCACATGTTCGTGAGAATTGCATAATTTTCTTGCATTCTTACTACATGAAATGTAGTTTGATTTGCATTCTTGCTTAAAATTGTTGCATTTATTGTGTATATTTGCTTCATTACAGCTTTCTTTGCATGATCGTAAGTTATACTTGGCTTTGTGCATACCCTTTGCATTTTGCCTCTGCCTGCGGGCACATCTCTTTGTTTATCTCGCCTGTTTGTCTAAGTCTTCGGCCTTGTCAAAAATAGGTCGTCTCTGGGCTTTGACATTCACTCCCGTCGCTTATGACTTTCGAGTTCTGTCAAAGAGGGGCAACTGTAGACACCCCATTTTTTACCGATCTTAAGACTAAGACGTCATCGATTGAGCCCTCGGTGATAGTGCATGTTGTGCTCGTTCCGAAGTTTCGGAGTTTCGGCTGAGAGCCTTGCCTCCGAGCCTCAGACCTTTTTGTGCTTTGACTCGGTCCGCAAAGCAAGTCTTGCTTTCTCTTCTCGGAGGGAGGGAGAGGTCTTGGAGACCATCTCTCAGTGGTCGTGGACCACTTTTCGCGGTCGCAGGCCACTGTTCTTGGTTGGAGACTAGTTTCCAATTTTCGGAGCCGTCGTCCGCGCGCTTCGGCTCGACTCGGGACCGCTTAACATTCTCTGTTTGGCACGGTTTTTTGTACACATTACTTTTGTGGTCGCACGCCACTTTCGGTGCTTAACAGCCAGTTTTTGGGGCACCCGGCCGCGCGCTTTGCCCCCCGAACTCTCGTTTTGCATCCGTGTTGGTTCATTTTTGGCATGGACCTTGTTTTCCTTGTTTGAGAGGTGGTACAAGGGTGTGAGACCACCTTTTCTCCTTGGAGACCACTTTTCCCCCGCCAACCGGTTTTCTTGTCGAGAAACTGGTCTCCTTGATTTTTGGGCCACAATTACGGGTCTCCCACCACACCACTAGCTTTCTTGTAAAGTGGAGACCACCAATTGGGCCTGCCGACCACTTTTTTTTTGGGAGACCACTTTTCTTGGTCGGCCGACCACCTTTTTTGGTCCGCTAGATTCCTTCTGCTTTGTCTGTCTGGGTGCATGCCAGCTGTGCTAGCTGGAAGGCATAGACTGGATCCTCTATACACGTGTATGGAGAATCTTGGGCCTTGTTTTTAGCTTCTTGGAGAAGCTTTGGCTTTGAAACTCTATAAGAGAGGCCCTCCCTCTCCTTATACCAGGTTGAGATTTTGGTCTAATGCAAAAAAAAATATCTCTCTCTATATCTCTACATTTTGGCCCTAAAGGGGTGCTATTCTTAACCCTTTGCACCACACCTCATAGCCTAACACCTCTATCATTGTTACTGAGTTCTTGGAGGGTCTTGAGAGGTCTCAAAGGTTGAGTTTTTGGTCCAGAAGTGTGCTGGTTTTACTGAGCTTCAAGGGTAATCACTTTTCCCTCTTTTAAGCATTATTTCGATCCTTCTCTTAGCCTCACTTGCGTGCTTATTTGAGCTTTGTCTTCAACTGAAAAAAGGTTCATATTTAAGTGTTTTTCATGTTTGTTTAAGGCTCTTTTAGTGTTGGGGGTCATCTACCCTCTTGCATGCTCTATTTAGCTTTGTTTTGAGCCATGCCATGAGGTCTTTGTATTGAGCTTTCCTTGGCCCTTTAGCCATTGAAATCCAGCGGATTTTCAGTGGTTGGCATGTGATTTTGAGGGCCAAAATCAGAGAGGGGTGACCCTCTCTCTTGTTGTCTTGTTTACTAGCATTTTTGGCCTACCAAAGGAGCATATGTTTATACCCTTTGGAGGCCTAGTTCAGGCACTTTTTGGTGACTTATAGGACCTACCTAGGCTCTGGCCATGGCTAGTTTGGTTCCCTTTTGCTTGCTTCTTGCTTGTGTAGAGTAATCCCTTGCATAGCCTATCAAAGTAGCATGTCATTCTTGCATGTATTGGTCTTGTTTCAGTGGGTTTTTGGCCATCATTTGGCATGCCATGATTAAGTTTTTGGCCGGTTTGGTAGCCTCTCATATGCTTCACATGCTTGTAGTGTAAATCATGGTTTACTAGCTTATATTGCATGTTGTTTTGGCCCTCTATTCTAGCATATTTTGGCCATGATCCACACTAATTTTATTCCTATTTTGGGCTGCCTTATTAAGTTTTTGGCCGGTTTGGTAGCCTCTCATATGCTTCACATGCTTGTAGTGTAAATCATGGTTTACTAGCTTATATTGCATGTTGTTTTGGCCCTCTATTCTAGCATATTTTGGCCATGATCCACACTGATTTTATTCCTATTTTGGGCTGACTTAGCTCTGTTTGAAGTGTTTTGGGTCATGCATGCATTGTTGTATATGGTCATGGTTCAATCAAGCTTACTAGCTTTATGTATCGGGTCCACTAGCATGCGTTGTTTGGGCCTTTTACATGATTTAGCATCATTTCTACCATGATTTCAGAGCATATAGGGCTGCCATGTCCCCATGTTTTCCACTCTTTAAATGCGTTTGAGAGTTGTGCTTGTATACCTCATTTATGGGCCATTGCATGAGCTTCATTTTTGTGCATTTCAAGCCATCATCTTAGTCCATTTTGCCACTGTTTCGAGCCTGCATAGGGACTGTTTGGGGTTGGTTTGTTCATTTGGGCATTGCTTTGCATACCTCTAGTGTAATGCACTTCACTAGTTTCGGTATTTGAGCCATTCAACATGTTTAACATGAGTTGTTTGCATGATTCGGGACCATTTTGTATGTCATTTTAGAGCTGGAACATGTGTTGTTGTATGCCATATTCCATCTTTCCCATGTTTTCATACAGTTGTATCTTGTGCCCTAGGCTTTGGGCCCTTGCATCTTGCATGTTTGCATGTGTTTTGTTGCCTCATTTTCATCATGTATGACCACTGATTTGGGTGTGGTCGAGACCCATTCATTTTGGTTTAAGTCCATTTTGCATCAAGTATGCCATTGTAGTTCATAGCATTGAGTATGCCGCGTCGTCGCATGTTTGATCATCGCATTGCGCATGCCTTGTTCACTTCATTGTGTATGATAGTCTTCACATGTGCATTGTGTATGACATATAGTATCATGTGCATTGAGTATGCCATTGTTAGTTTATAACTTTGCGTATGCTAGTTTGCATGTTTGCACGTTTGTACGTCATCCTTTGCATGTTTGCATGACTTGGTTGCATCGCCTTAGGATTGCATGCTTGAGGTCGCATCATGCATACCATTCTACTTGTTGCATTGTGTTTGGAATAGGAGTTAGTCCAAACACGGGAAACGAGAGACGTTTCATACTCCAAGTGATGAAACGTGCCTCGATTCTCGGTTGCCGACAATCTTGACTAACACATGATGGAGTTTAGGCACTTATGTGTTTATATGTGCATTCATTTCACATTGAGTCGTGCAATTCGGTTCCTCGGCCATCATGCATCGAAATGCGTGATTTGTGGCCCGGGGGTCGAGGACTACACGCCCTTGAGCTTGTGCAATGATGGGAGAGTGGTCGCGCACACATGTGTTGCAAATACTTTGTCGTACCTCTCTGTTTCCCTTTGTTGCAGAAAAACCAGAAACCAGGAGATGAAACTGGTCGGCCGACCAGATTTTGTGGCTGGCCGACCACTTTTTCTGGTTTTTCACCACAAAAGTGATCGGCAGGTGGCCTCCAAGTCCAATGACTGGTTGGCAGCCCTCCCACAGATTCCCAGGGTGGAGTTTTATCTCTCTGGAGCTTTGCGCAAATTTTTGAAATCAATTGCAAACAAAGGCAAGCAGGGACATCGCGATGGATTTCCCGACAAGGCGACTTGTGCATGCATGCATCCTTTATCATTCAAGGCAGAGCTGAGGCAGTCCGCATTCATGCAGCTTGCATGCTAATTTAATTGCTTACTTAGTTAGTTTGTTAATTAATTAGAGTTGTGTAATAATTAGCTGTAATTTATTATTCATTTTGGTTGTGTAATAGCTAGATTAATTAGATTAGCTTAGATTAGCTAGTTGGTGTTGTATTATTTATTCTGACCCTCCATCGGGAGTGCAAATTTTGTAATAAGTGTGCGTGTGTGTGATGCATGTCTTCCAACCCCACGTCTTTCTCCCTTTTATTTACCAGCTTATGATGGTTAGTTTTAGGGCATGTTTCGATTAGCATCCTTATGCTTCACATGTTTGCATTCATTCATCTGTCTTGCATGCATCGGGCTTGGCGCATCGTACTAACTGCATTGCATTTCAATTCCAAGTTGAATACATGCTATCTGTAGCATCTCATATGCCATCTTAGAATAGCCAAGCCTATCATAGTTGCATTTTGCATGTGTTGCATTAGCCATTTTAACATGAACTAGGATCATGCATTGATTACTAACTAGTTTCCGTTTTGGCTCGGAGTACTCGGTAAGTGTTTATGCTTTAGCATCCTTGCATGTGTGTGAGTGACTGCCATGATAGCATTCTTAGCATGAGGCTAACTGCTTATGTGATATACCTGCCTGAATGCCTATGGGTGAATGTTTGATTACTTAAATTGGAATAATTCATTGATTGCGAGTTTTAAAAGCTCACTTGAGAGTGGAAAATCACCATGTTTTCTAAGCCCACTTGAGGGTGGCAAAATCCACGACTTAGCCTACTTGCGAGTAGCACCATCAATCCATTTTTAAATAAATAAACATGAAATGTTTTGTTCCAACTTAGGCGATCTAGTCTATACTTGTATGCTGTGCGCATCACATAGTAATTCTAAGCTAAATAAACCAGAATAAGAGCACATGTGTTTTCAAAAACAAGTTATCATGTTTAGTAGTGGCCGATCTTTGATCGGGCGAGCGGGGGTGCTCATTGCATGACTTTCTCCAATCGTACCCAAGTTCCCGAGCCGAGGCAACTTTGGTGATGACGGACACGTGGCCTTAGGCACGAGTCAGGGCTTCCTAAATTCTCCCAAAATAGAATATTTAGGTGGCGACTCTGTATCTGGCAAAGCAGTCCATGTTTGGCACTTCTTTCTAAAATCAGTTTTTCAAAACGATTTGCCGGATTTGGACTCTTTGGTGAGTTATTGGTCTTGCATTGCACTTTACGAGATTAGATTCAAAACTGTGACATTTGAGTCCGAGCTGTAGTAAGCCCATATGAACAAAACAGGATTCTTCCCGGGACGTTCGGGGACGTCTACACATGCGTACTGAGAAAACTGCTTGGGGTCGTGTTTCACATGTCCCGAGATAAAGCCACCTAGGGTCGCGCATCACGCGTCCTAAGAAACAACCGCTCAGGTGTGTGCTTCGCACGTCCCTAGGTAAAAGCATTACTTCGGTTTAACTTTAACTTGTAAATTGCTACAAATTTCAACAAGTGAAAATAAACAATTATCTCGGCTTAACTTCAACTTGTAAATTGCTACAAATTTCAACAAGCGTTAAGCATTACTTCGATTTAACTTCAACTTGTAAATTGCTACAAATTTCAACAAGTGTTAAGCATTTTTGTCTTCTCTCTGCCCCCAATGTGAGCCTGAGTTCCACTTGGGTTCCCATTATTCAGAAACAACATTATGCATCTTTTATCAATTCACAAGTCTTTGGAGAATCTTGCTAAAATTTTATTGATGACGTCGGTAAAAAATAACAAGGAACATCTAATGATAGAAAAATTTCAAATTACAAGTGTTCCAGGGTCTTGGCAATGCTTTGCCCTCATTATCTTCGAGCCGGTATGCTCCATTGCCCAATACTGAAGTGATTCTGTAGGGTTCTTCCCAGTTTGGGCCAAGCTTGCCCTCTCTGGGGTCCTTCTTGTTGCCAACAACTTTCCTCAGGACTAGGTCGCTGTCACGACCCCAAACTGCCCCTACTAGTTTGGTGCCGTGATGGCCAGTAATCCGGAATTACCGAAGGCCAACCTTCAAAATCCACACACAACAGAGTATAAATATATATGGGGCTCACAAGTGCGGAAGCAATAATTTAAAATTATAAGTGGTCCATAAGAGCAGTACGTAAGCTACATGGGATAGCATACAACTTTACATAATATTACAACTTGGATATTCGGATCCGTAAGCTACACCCTTTTCGACCATTTGACCTAGTGCATATTCGGATCCGTAGTGACCATTCCAAGCTAGGACAGGTTGCTTACCCGATATTAGGTTGTTTGAAACTGCTGCGTGCATAGTGAAATCCTAGCTCCTGACAAAATAGGACAGGGAAACCCTACCCCTCCATAGGGGTGTTTTGGCTCTCTTTACTTGCTATGTGCTTTTAGAGTACATCTCTGCAAGAAATACACATATCAGTTTGCAAGTTTGAGTATCAGGCCTAAGGGCACCAGTATCAGTTTATGAGAAATCAGTTATCTGTGGGTATCAAGTTCAATTTTGGGAACAGTGATTCTGGGGAACAGTGATTAGTAGTACAGTGCAGTTGTTCGGCTACACCTGTGATTGATCTGTTTGGGCTGAAATGCTGTTTGTTTTTCCTTTCAGTTCAGAGTGTCCAGAGAATTGATACAGAATAGCTAGTGTTCCCCCTTGCTGAGGCAGGACTTATGATGACGCGGAATTCAGAAGAGATTGTGGTTATGACAGCTATGCTAGATCAAAGGATCACCCTGCGGGATGAAACCAATGTTGATGTATCGCATCCGCCTAGGTCGCCTGTCGCACACCCAGTCTGGACCCCCCAGTTGTATCAGGCTCGTGAGCCCACCACATTTGAATTGATGGGAATGATTAGTGACCTCCAGAGATCCGTGGCTGATCTGGCCTATAGAATGTCGGCTTCGCCACCAGCGGCACCGTATGCCGGGAATTTCATACCACAGGAGCCCCCGTTACTGTGGCGGATTGTGATAGAGCTCAGCCAACCAGAGGTTGCCTCCAGCTACAACAACGGCGTGTCAGCAACAACTGGGCTTCGTTCTGATGTAGTAACCCAAACCCCCGATCAAGCTGAGGCCAGAGATAAGAACAAAATGAAGGCAGATGCCAATCCCATTGAACAACTGCTGCGGGCAGTCGAGGCTTTTAAAGCTGGGGGGATGAACAAGCAACAGATATCCGCAGTTGTGGCAAAAACTATGGAGGATGCTTTCCCCACTCCACCTGAGGGTAGTTCAAGTCAGTCAGAAAATCGGGATAGGCCCCGGCATGCCAGAACAGTTTCTCCTATTCCCAACCCTGCACTTGGGAAAGATCAAAAAACCAAGGCAGTTGCCTGCCGACCCTTTTTGCTAGTGCGTCTAGTAGAATACTCAGACTTCAAGAATACCTACCCCGCAGGATCTTTCATGCTCTCTACATGCCTCTGTCTAAGGCACTTCAGATTCTTGCCGAAAGGGGGCACCTCAAACCCCTTGAACCTCGGCCTCTCCTGTAGAATCTCCCTCTTACACATGATGCTGCTTTGTACTGCGCGTACCACCAACAGACCGGTCACACCACCGACAATTGTTTCCGCCTTCGCCATGAAGTGCAGGATCTGATCGATAATGAGGTCATTCTTCCACCTACCTCAGCGAAGTCTGTTACCACCGAGCTGTTGGACTTTGAGGATGCTGCGAGTATGTGATCAGGGGTTAGACCACCTGCGGGCGGCGCTCGGTGTATTTCAGATATGGCGTCTGGCACGCACTTTTTGAGCATTTGTAAATGCAGTTTTTTAGCTTCTGGCTTGGGTTTTGAGTCAGTTCTCTGTTTTGTTTTTGAGTCTGCCTCTTTGCTCTGAGTCAGTTTTTTTGTTTTTGGGTCTGTCTTGTGGTACCGAGTCAGTCCCGTTGTATAGGGTGTCAGGTGATTCTAGGGTTGTTGCCTTGAACACCGTTTTGGTTTTGTAAATACCCTTTTGTTTTGAGTCTGTCTCTGTTGGGGAGCCAGTTACAATCAGGGAACCTGAATGAAACAGCTGCGGCTATCATGTTTTCGTGCTTATTGTTTGTTTTGGGCTAGTTGTGCCAGAGGATTTGAATCAAATGGTCGTGTATTCCACCTATTTTCTTGTGCCCTGAAAATCATTGCATTGACCTATGTTTTTCAAAACCTCTTTAACACTGCGATGAAAACAAAGAGGAAGGGATTTCTCGAGTTTTGCAAAACTTTGATAAATTTGAGAAAAGGAGAGGCATGCTAAGCCTTAAATGAATGGAACCATGCTTGTTAGCGTGAGTACTGAGAAGGACCCTGGCTTGATCCAGATTGGTTCCACACTATCTTCGGCGTGAGCGATTTGTCGTTTTCTTAAAAACTTTCAAAAACAAATGTTTTGCGCGGCCCTGTGAAGACCTGTGTGGAATTGCTCTTCAGATTGTGCAGCCTAGGATCGCTCTCAGCCTCAAGATTCAACCCGTTCAGAACGTTCAACGGTTAACCGCCATGTAAGGTCTGTGTGGCCAGATTAGAAGCAGCCCTCGAACAAGAGGCACCAAAACCGAATCAAGAAGATCAGATCTCACTGGAAGAAGCGTGTGAAGCAACCGTGATGGATCCTTCGGCAAATCAACGCAACAGACCGTTCTCTAGACACAGAGAGGCTTCAACTTCAAAAACATTGCATGGACTTGTACACTTTACCTTTGAGAGGCTCGTTGGGCTGAAAACCCGGAAGGGCGACCCAGGCAAAAGTTAGAGCAGAGAAAAATACAAAAATGCAAAAAAAGGGAGAAGAAATAAAATCAAAAAAAAAGAGAGAAATGAAAAGATACAAAAAAGATACAAAAAATCAGAGAAAAAGGAAAAGAAAGAAAAAGCAAAGGGTCGAAAAACCCGCATCGGGCGCCTTGGCAAAAGTTAGAGCCTAAAAGTGAAGGTTAAAATACCCGAGTGTACCTTAACCGGAACTACGTAAGGCTTGATTCCATGTTTGGGATACGTAGGCAACTTCATCCTGAAGTCCAGCCCCCAACGCTTTCATAGCGCCTCAGTCATGTAATGGTTTTGATCATCCTGCCTCCCCCGAATCCAATAGTTCGGTTGTGACAACCGGATACATAGGCAACTCGTCGCTGAAGTCCAGCCCTCAACACCTTCAAAGTGACTGTGTCCATATATTGGTTTTGACCATCTTCGTCTTCTTTGTATCCAAGAAAGTTCGGTCGTGATCATCACTAGTAGTCGGTGACCACAATATGCTAGGCATCATCTAGACAAGGGGCAACTTTCCGTTGCCATGCAGCGTCCTTCAAACAAGGGGCAATTTTCCATTGCCTCCGATCTGAGGTTGTGCATCTCGAGAGTAAGTTCTGCGCTCGTTGGGCGGCGGCCGTTTATAAAAATAATTTTTTGAGAATTTTTACTGAGGTTGACCATTTTCTCGAAAATTATTTCATTTTCCAAAACTGGACCATTTTCTAGGACCCAAAAAAGGAAAGTTTTCAGTGCCCATAGCCTGACTTGCATGATTTCAAATCAAAGATCGAACAAGTGCGTTAATCTGACTCTCATTTTGGTCAAAATTGTTTTAGTAGAAAACCAAAACAAAAAAAATGGTCAAAATGATGAACTAGGGGCACAGTTGAGTCAGGCGTTCTGTCTTTCCCCCGTCGTCAACATACTTGCCAGGAGGGCACTCTACCAGCCAGAAGAAATAGCTGTGAGCTAACGGCGTTGGGCATGAACCTGCAACTTCCTATTCATTCATTAAACACCCCGGGGAGGGATAAAAAAAATAAGAGAATAAAGAATAGGGAGGTGTAAGTTGAGAGTAAAAGCGAGCCAAAGGGTTTTGAGAGAAAAACCGAGCTTGAGTGCCAGAGTGATGTGAGAATCACAAATGAGAAAAGGGTGGGAAACACTACCCGGAGGAACTGGCTCCTCGAGATTTGAGGTCTTTCGTTAAACATGTTCGTGTGTCGTGTCTTTCGTTTTGTTCACCTCAACTTTTGTTTTGGGTCTTTCCCGAACGTGTCTTGTTGTGTTTAGGTCGTGTACCCTTTTGTTGAGCCATAGTATGCTGTGTTCAGTTGTAGGCTCAATACCCGGTTGAGAACCCTTTTCTCATTTTCAAAAATTAATCGTTCTATGCTCAGAGTGCTGTGTCATTCTCCACATTTATGCGAAGCAAAAAAAAAAAACAAACAAAAATTCGGGGCATCTGAGCGTGCTTCAACTTCAACTGGTTCCATCTTTGTGTTCCGTCTTGTCAGATTGGGCCGTTTGTTCAGAATTTGCCGTGTACAGAATGAACCGAGTGTGGTGTTAGGGGCTGTATTGCAGACTAATCCCAACAGAGTATGGGCTATGCGTTCAGTTTGAGCAGTGTGTTGCTTGGGTTGTTTTGCTATGAGGCCGTTTGGTTATCCGATCATTACAGTACAAATGCTCAATTTTTTTAGACAACAGGTCAATTCCATTCACAATGAGGTGTACATGATGTGATGCGATGCAATACATGAGATATGTAGATGTAACACTTTTTAAACAAAAAGTTTGTTCATTTCATTATCTTTTTCAAGTACATAGCTTTGAAAACAAAAATCTGCCTGTGGCAGTAAAAGGTAATCTAACTACCAGCAAAGAGAAGGAAGGAAAAAAAAAAAAGGGTGCAAAAAATAAGAAAAGCAGTAATCTGGATCATCATCAGTAGTCTCGGGCCCGGGGATCTGTCCTCACCCTCTTCCTGGACGAAGGTCCAGGGGCATCGTCATCAGCATCGCCATCTGAGCCTGAGTCTGAGTCATCTCCAGCCTCCTCAGATGACTCGGCCTCTTGCCTCTGCCTCGGACTCATCATCATCGTCATCGTCATCATCAGGGGTCGGCGCCCGAGAGCTACTCCCGACATGAACACACCCCGCCCTGGTACAAGGAAGCACAACGTCTCCACGCCCTCCTCGAGCAGGAATAGAGGGCCCAGCCGGAGCGCCACCCACCGGACGAATCTGGAAGGGAGGGCGAAAAGCACAAAAGGCAAATACATCAGAATACTGTGAGCAGTGTATCAGTGCAGAATGCAGTGTATGAGTACAGTGTGTGAATGCCGTGAGCAGTCTATCAATGCAGAAAGCAGTGTATGAGTACAGTGTGCAAATGCCGTGAGCAGTTTATCAGTGCAGAGTGCATTGTATAAATGCAGTGTATGCAGTGTATCAGATGCTGTGAGATCAGTGTGCCAGGTGTTATGTCGTGCATCAGATTACGCGAATCAGTTTATGAATGGTTTGAGGCTGTGATCAGAAGAACATACCGGAATACTATAGAGGGCCAAGAGGTCGAAGGTCCGCTGTAGCATCCCCATCATGGAGGCATTCAACTCTAGGGACTGCCGGGTATACTCGGAGGACGCCTATAAAAGTATCAAAGGCATCAGTATTCTGCGGAATATCAAGATAAACTGAAATAAAATGACAATGCAAGATGCAAGATGAAGTAGTACATACCGGAGGTAAGCCATAGAACCCGACCAACTCATGGTCAGCCGGAGGAGGAGCAAAGGGAATCTGGTATATCCCCCCACCCTACCCTCAGCATGTCAGTATAGTGGGCAGAGCTGGCCAGCTAACCCCCTGACCCCTCTGAGCTCCGCTCCTGCCACGGACACAAGCCGTCCTCGACGTCCCTGCCCCAGCTCCTGCTCCAGCTGCCGGCGCCGCTAGCCTCTCCCTCTCAGCTCGGCGACCACCGCTCAGAGGCCGCATAATGTAGGTCTGGATGTACTCTCTGAAGTCGCCCTCGCCCCTGAAGTCCCCCGTGTCCCAGCCGATCGTGTAATCGGCCATCTCCTAGGCAGTGAACCTTCCAGTATCTCTCATATGGGCAGGAGGTGGACTCAGAACTATCTGCTCCGGTAAACCCAGGGTCTGACGCAAGAAACGCTCGCCCAGGTACCAAGCCCGACAGACCGGGCCTTCCAACAGAATCCAACAACGGGCAGTCTCCCCTGCTCCCTCATAGTGATCCCTCATCACAGCCAGCAACGGAGCCCAGGGCTGCCAGGTGATCTGCGGGTAAATATGCAGTTTGTTAACTATCTGTTATCAAACATACAGTGCTAAGCGAAGCATAAGTAAATTCTAAAGTTGAACATACCTCCGCAGCGGTGATGGTGTCAAAGTAGCAGCGGAAGAAAATAAAAGACTCTCGTGGTCTCCGCACGCATCGCACATCAAAGCGATGAGAAAAGGGGACGCCGAGTGGGGTCTCCACATCAGGTACTGGGGCAAGCCTGGGAAAGTAGGCATACACCCACAACTGCAGAACAGATATGAGTATGACTATCAGATAAAGCAAAATACAGAATAAAGCAGAAATGGCAGAGCCGTGTGTTGTGCAGTGTATTGTACAGAGTATACAGTGTGTGCAGTATACAGTCAAAGTAAAGCAGCGTATATGTGTGCCGCGTGTGCAGTATATAGTCAGTGAGAGGCAGACCGTGGTGTGTGCAGTGTACAGAATACAGAACATGTGAAGCAGAAGTGTAAAAGGGGAAGAAGATGTACCTCCCAAGCTCGCCAGTAGCCGCCAAGAAGCTGTCCGCTGAGGCGGGAAGAAGAGCTCATGTAACCATACAAAGTGGCCAAGCCGGCACCACCCCAGTCATAGCGGCGGATCCGCCTGACATCCACCAGTGCGCTCAACAGACATAGAGGCACGGTGTTCGCCCGGTCGGCGAAAAGGGTCATCTGAGCAGAAACATGATGAAGCCTCGCGCATACTGATCCACCTCATCTGGGGTCATATGCGCTTCCTCCGCCAAGGATGGCTGAATTCAGAAATGGCTCTCGAACCAAGAGTACCTGACAAACCCTGCTCGAGCGAGGGGAGGCTGAGTGCCGAGCAGGTACAGCTAGGCGGCGTCCCACTCATCCATATCGGTATCGAAGGGGATCGGATCACCCCCTACCCCGATGCCGGTGAGCATCGAGAAATCGTAAGGGGTCATCGTCATGTCCCCCGCGACGAAGAAGTGGAAGGAGTTGGTGGTATCCCACCACCTCTCCACTAAAGCGGCAAGCAAAGGCCTGCAGGTCATAAGCCGGGAGAGCCCCCTGCAGAAGATGCCGAAACCGGCCTCGTCGACGATATGGCGAACCGCGTCTGGCAGCTCTATGTACCAGTCCCGAGCAATGACATTCCCATACCCGCGGATGGTATGGGAATCCCCCTGTAATCAAAAACAACAATTACGAGGCAATATTCAAAACGCAGTTTTAAGAAGCATACAAGTATACAGCATGTATGCATGTTTTCAAATTCGAACAGACATCGGGTGCCGGTGTACTTACAGTGAACTACAACGTGTGATGTGTCAGCGTGTTTGAGTGGTTCAGGGCAAATACAGCATGTGTGCATGTTTTCAGACTCAAGCAGATACCGGGTACGAGTGTGTATGCAGTGAAATACAGTGTCCGCCATGTGTTTGGGTGATTCAGGGTCAGTGCAGTGTGTGTGCACGTGTAAGTTTCAAACAGATATCGGTTGTAAGTTTGTTTGCAATCAACTACAGTGTACAGTGTATCGGTGCACCCGGGCTAAGCAGTTAGAGAACATAATCAACTAACGGCAGTTATGTTCTACATTGCGGAAAATAATAAAATAGAAGAAAGAATGTTACCTCGAAAGCAACGAAGGACAGATGGGAGGTAGGCTCACGCAGGAGAAGCTCGGGTGCGATGCCCCTCTCGAAGCTCCGGAACTGGCGTAGTCCATCGGGGAGCATCACATGAACCGCAGGCCTATAGGTCTCCGGATCAAACGGCCGGATATGAAGTGGCAAGGGGTTGGCCTCGGGATCCATCTCGAGCTCTGGAGGGGTCTCGTCCTGTGGAAGATCGTCCGCCATCTCGAAGAGAATGTGAAAATGGTCGGAAGACGAAAAATCGGGCGAGAATGTGAAGAGTCAACAAAAAGTCAACCCCGAGAAGGCCGAAAAAGGCCGAAAAAGCCGAAGTGCAGAAAAGGCACAGATATCGAGAAAAACTCGAGGGAAACAAGCCCCATTGCATGCATTCAATCACGCTATCTTGCGCATCACACCTTCCTGTGCAACATATTCATGATCTAGGAGACCTTAAATCCTTGGAAGGTGCAAGATCTTTTGCGCATTGATGTGCACAATTCGTTTGCATTGTCATGCATACATGTTGTTGCGCATTTCAAGTTCACTTGCATTGTTATGCATTTCCTGTGCAGCATACGACGGTCTAGGAGACCTTAAATCCTTGGAAGGTGCAAGACCTTTGGCGCATTGATGTGCACAATTCGTTTGCATTGTTATGCATATCTTAAGTCGCACGTTGTTGCGCATTTCAAGTTCACTTGCATTGTTATGCATTTCCTGTGCAACATACGCACGGTCTAGGAGACCTTAAATCCTTGGAAGGTGCAAGACCTTTGGCGCATTGATGTGCACAATTCATTTGCATTGTCATGCATATCTTAAGCCACACGTTGTTGTGCATTTCAAGTTCACTTGCATTGTTATGCATTTCCTGTGCAACATACGACGGTCTAAGAGACCTTAAATCCTTGGAAAGTGCAAGACCTTTGGCGCATTGATGTGCACAATTCGTTTGCATTGTCATGCATATCTTAAGCCGCACGTTGTTGCGCATTTCAAGTTCACTTGCATTGTTATGCTCTTCCTGAGCAACACGGTCTGGCGAGACCTTAAACACGCATGGTCCGGCGGGACCAAAAACACGCGTGGTCTGGCGAGACCTTAAACCCTCTCGGTCGCATTGTCATGCGTCTCAAAAGCCATGCTTTGTCACGCATTTCAAAATCATACATCTTCATGCATTTTCATGCATCATGCATCGTCATATATCTCATAGCCGCGCGTCATCGCGCATTAAGAAAAAACCCATGCATTGACTTGCATTTCAAAGCGACTTGCGTTGTCGCGTAAATCATGCATCATTTGCATTATAAAAAAAAATCAATCATGCATCATTTGCATTTTCAAACAACAAAAAAAAACAACATGCATCATATGCATTCAAACAAAAAGAAATCATGTGTCGTCATGCATTTCAACAAAAATATAGGCATATGCCATGCATTCATTGCAAATGGTGGATCGTCATGCATACATGGTATATATTGCATTGTCATGCATCGTAGAATAGTGCATTTGTCATGCATTTCCACTGTAAATATTGTATTTCCATTCCATTGCATATTTGTAGATATTGCATTGTAGCTTGCATGCATTCACTGCATCACCTCCGCCTATGGCTCGCGCCTTTCCATGATTGAGCTTGGTCTGGTATGTGCCCATACTTTTCACGTCGAAACATAGTTCAGTGGACTGTTCTATGTTAAACACGGCTTGTATGTGTACATGCCCTTTCCTAGGCAAGATTTGGTTTGGCCCGCAGGCCATATCCATTGTATCCATTTCCATTCCATTGCATATTTGTAGATATTGCATTGTAGCTTGCATGCATTCACTGCATCACCTCCGCCTATGGATGGATATATTTATTTATAGCTGCGAGACAGACTGCTGTATAGGATAATATTTACAACAATAAAACTAGAGGTAACAATAATGCAAATAAAATCGAATACTTCTCGTGTCGAAGCATAGTTCAGTAGACCGTTCTATGTTAGACGTGGCTTGTATGCGTACATGCTTTGCTTAGGCAAGATTTGGTTTGGCCCGCGTGCCATATCCATTGCCATTTCCCCAGCATTTTCATTGTGTATATTACATTGTAGTGTAATTTTTTGCATCCAGCATTAGGATCGTAGTCCTTTCCCCAACGGGTCGTTTCCCTACCTTTGTCATTCCCCCCAATACTTGTTCTTGTGTCCGTCTACATTACTCATAGTTTTGTTGACCGTTCTATGGTAGACGGACTTGTTACCTCCATCAATCTATTTGACATAGGTATGGTTTCGACCCGCTCATGATTGGATCATGATTCAATTACATTGCACTTTCATTTGCATTGTTTATACATAGTTTTGTATATATTGCATATCATTTTGCATTCATTTTTGCATTGTCATGCATGTTGCTAATAACACCGTACCTGTTAAGTTTGCTTTCTTTTCAGGCACAATATTGTATGTACGGTTCATTTGAGGCTGGTGCAACCAGACGAGCCACACAGGTATTGTATCCTCCGAGTGAGACGTATCGAGAATCATATAATTCTCTTACATCCTTCTTGCATTGTAGTGTAGTTTGGTGTATGCTAGCTTAAAACTGTCACATGTTATGCTTCGTTACAGCTTTCTTTGCATGATCATAAGTTATGTTCGGCTCTGTGCATTGTCTTGCATCTTGCCCCCGCCTTCGGGCGCATATCTTGTTTGTCTTGCATGTTTGTTAAAGTCTTCAGCCTTGTCAAAAATGGGTCGTCTCTGGGCTTTGACATTCACTGTCGTCATTGTTATGACTTTCGAGTTCGGTCAAAAAGGGGCAACTGTAGACACCCCATTTTTGACCGTCCTCAAGACTTGGACGTCACCGCTCGAACACTGGGTGATCATCCATGTTCGTGTTCGTCTTGAGTTCCCGGAGGTCTCGATTGCGCGCCTTGCCTCAGGATCTCCGAACTCGACCGTTTAGTGTCTGGTTTCACACCAAACACTTGGAGGGGCAGGAATGCCTCTGTGAGCAATCCCCCACACATCACCGGCCATGGCTTGACCATTTATTTTGTCAAAATGGCAATTTTGGATGGCCGATCACTGTTCATCTACTTTTAGTAGATATTTTGTGCCAGCTGTGATAGCTAGCACCCACTCTGCTCCCCTCCATACACGTGTATGGAGGGATTTCCCTCTTGGATGGCTTGTTTTGGAAGCCTTACAAGAGGCAGTTGCGTATAAGAAGAGGGCTCCTCTCTTGGCATTAGGGTTAGAAAAATTTCAGAGAGAGCTCTGGTTCTAGGTTTAGGGTTTTGTATCTATCCTATATCTATATCTCTCCTTCTCTTGTATTGTGTGTGTTTAAGCCTTAGTTTTGTACACAAACACCTACTATTACACCTTCCCTTGGCTATTGAGGTTCTAGGGGATTTTTTTCAGAGTTTTGAAGCTGGTTTGGACCTAAGGAGACAGCTGGTCCACCATTTGTGAAGAGGGTCTACAAGGGTAAGACTTTTGTCCCTTTTTACCCCATTCTTGCATAGCTTTTTAGCCTATCTTAAAACTGTTTTTGAGCTTTGTGTATAACATAAAAAAGTTCTGTTTTTAGGCCGTCTAAATAGTTGTTTAAGGTTGCTTCAAGCTTTGGGGTTGTTTGACCCCTCTTAAGCCTTGTAAGGCTCCATTTTGTGCCATTTTGGGTGAGCTCCAAGACCTCGGTGTTTGGGCCTCCTCACCACTGAAATCTTGAGGGATTTCAGAGGTGAGGATGGTGCCTTGAGGTCCCAAGAAGGAGAGGGCCACCCCCTCTCCTTGTTGTCCTTGAAAAGGATCATTTTTGCCTCTTGAGGGAGCACCTAACTTAGGCTCATGTTGACCAAGCCTCGGCTGTTTCTTTTATGCTTATTATGCCATGATATAGCATTGTTTTAAGTTGGTTTTGGTATGCCATGTATGCTCCATACACTTGTCTTGTAATCCCATGTTTTGGCCTAACATGCA
>NW_021030853.1:157875-169953 GCF_004153795.1 Camellia sinensis
AAGGAGAGATCCGCCATGTAGGTTGTGTGGCCAGATTAGAAGCAGCCCTCGAACAAGAGTCACCAAAATCAGATCAAGAAGATCAGATCTCACCGGAAGAAGCGTGTGAAGCAACCGTGATGGATCCTTCTGCAAATCAACGCAATAGCCATTCTTCTAGATTCAGATGATTTCGGGATCTCAAAACCATTTGACATGGACTTGTTACACTTTTACCCTTTGAAGAGCTCGCTGGGTTGAAAACCCGGAAGGGCAACCCAGGCAAAAGTTAGAGCAAGAGAAAAATACAAAAAAAAAAATACAAAAAAAGAAAAAAAAAGAGAAAAAAATAATACAAAAAAAGAAAAAATATAATATACAAGAAAAGAGAAAAAATATATATATATATATAAAAAAAAAAAAGCTCACAAGTCAAAAACCGCAACGGGCGCCTTGGCAGAAGTTAGAGCCTAAAAAGTGAAGGTTAAAATACCGAGTGTACCTTAACCGGAACTACGTAAGGCTTGATTCCCATGTTGGGATACGTAGGCAACTTCATCTTGAAGTCCAGCCCTCAACGCTTTCATAGCGCCTCAGTCCATGTAATGGTTTTGATTATTCTTGCCCTCCCGAATCCGATAGTTTGGTTTGACAACCGGATACATAGGCAACTTCGTCCTGAAGTCCAGCCCCCACTCCTTCAAAGTGACTGTGTCCATATATTGGTTTTGACATCTTCGTCTTCTTTGTATCCAAGAAAGTTCGGTCGTGATCATCACTGGTAAGGACTGTTTACAATATGCTGCGGCATCATCCAGACAAGGGGCAACTTTCCGTTGCCATGAGTCGCCGTTCAAACCAGGGGCAACTTTCCGTTGCCGTGCAGCGTCCTTCAAACAAGGGGCAATTTTCCATTGCCTCCGATCCGAGGTTGTGTATCACGAGAATGAGTTCCGCGCTCGTTGGGCGGCAGCCGTTTGCCAAAAAATAGTTTTGAGAATTTTTACTGGGGTTGACCATTTTTTCAAAAATTATTTCATTTTCCAAAACTGGATCATTTTCTTGGACCCAAAAAGGAAAATTTTCAGTGCTCATAGCCTGACTTGCATGATTTTCAAATCAAAAATCGAACAAGTGTGTTAATCCGACTCTCATTTTGGTCAAAGTTGTTTTAGTAGAAAACCAAAACAAAAAAAAAAAAAAAATGGTCAAAATGATGAACTAGGGACACAGTTGAGTCAGGCGTTCTGTCTTTCCCGCATCGTCAACATACTTGCCAGGAGGGCACTCTACCCGCCAGAAGAAATAGCTATGAGCTAACGGCGTTGGGCATGAACCTGCAACTTCCTATTCATTCATTAAACACCCCGGGGAGGGATAAAAATGAGAGAATAAAGAATAGAGAGGTGTAAGTTGAGAGAAAAAGTGAGCCAAAGGGATTTTGTGAGAAAAAAAACCGAGCTTGAGTGCCAGAGGGATGTGAGGATCACAAATGAGAAAATGTGGGAAACACTACCCGGAGAAACTGGCTCCTCGCGAATTGAGAGGTCTCTTGTCTTTGTAACACCTCTGTGTGTCGTGTCTTTTGTTTGTTTACCTCAAACTTTGTTTTGAGTCTTTTTCAAGTGTTACTCGATGTGTTTAGGTCGTATACCTTTTGTTGAGTCATAGTATGCTGTGTTCAGTTGCAGGCTCAATACCCGATTGAGAACCCTTTTCTATTTTCAAAGATTAATCATTTTGTGCTCAGAATGCTATGCCATTCTCCACATTTGTGCAAAAACATGATTTGGTTCTTTTTAACAACCGCAGGGTCCACCCCCGATAAGTGTGAACAGGAAAACCTGGGCCTTCTTGAAGCTTCTGGGTTTCAGATCGCATCTGAGTGTACTTCAACTTCAGTGGATTCAACCTTCATGGTCCGTCTTGTCAGATTTGGGCTGTTTGTTCAGGATCCGCTGTGTGCAAAATGAGCCAAGCGCTGTGTTATGGGTTGTATGCAGATTAAATCCCCAGTAGAGTATGAGCCGAGTGTTCAGAATGTGTAGTAGTTGGTATGGGTTGTTTTGCTGTTGACTGGTTCGTTATCTGATTATTACAATGCAAGTGTTCAATTTTCAGACAAAGATCAATTCATTTACATTGAGGTGTAACATGATGCAATGCGATGCAATCATAAAATGTACAAATACAACACTTTTTTTTTCTGACAAAAGGTTTGTTTCATTTCATCACCGTTTTCAAGTACATGGTTTTGGAAATAAAAATCTGCCTACGGCATACAAGGTACTCTAGCTACCAGCAAAAGGTAAAAAAGAAAAAAAAACAATAGCAAAAGTCTCGATCAATGACAAAAGGCCATGGGTCTAGGGGTCCGTCCTCGTCCTCTTCCTGGACGAAGGTCCAGGAACATCATCAGCGCTATCATCTGAGTCCGAGTCTGAGCCATCTCCGGTCTCCTCTCCGACGACTTAGCCTCCGCCTCCGCCTCCGACTCCTCATCATCATCATCAGGGACGGGTGCCCGTGAGCTACTCCCAACGTGAGCGCGCCCCGCCTTAGTGTGGGAGTATGCTCTGCCATCTCCTCCGGTAGGAATAGAAGGTCTAGCTGGAACACCTCCCACAGTGGGAATCTGGAAAGGAGCTGAAAAGTATAAGAGGCAAACACATCAGTATGCCGTGAGCAGTTTATCAGTGCAGAATGCAATGTATGCAGTACAGTGTGCGAGTGCCGTGAGCAGTTTATCAGTGCAGAATGCAATACAACGTGCGAGTGCCATGAGCAGTTTATCAATGCAGTGTATGAGTACAGTGTGTGAATACTGTGAGCAGTTTAACAGTACAGAATGCAGTGTATGAGTATAGTGTGCAAATGCCGTGAGCAGTTTATCAGTGCAGAATGCAGTGTATGAGTACAGTGTATGAATGCCGTGAGCAGTTTATCAAGTGCAGAATGCAGTGTAATAATACAGTGTATACAGTGTGTAGACGCGCCCATGGGCCTCGCTACAGTTCGGACTCAATTTGTGTCACGGTCCTTAATCTGAACCAAAGAGTCCAAATCCGGCAAATCGTTTTGAGAAACAGATTTTTGAAAAGAAGTGCCAAACATGGACTGCTTTGCCAGATACAGAGTCGCCACCTAAATATTTTATTTTGGGAGAATTTAGGAACCCTGACTCGGTGCCAAAGGCCACGTGTCCGTCATCACCAAAATTGCCTCAGCTTGGGAACTTGGGTACGATTGGGGAAGGTCAGCTATGAGCACCCCTCTCGCCCGATCCGAAGATCGGCCTCTACTAACCATGATATCCGTTTTGAAAACGTTATGTGTTCTTATCCCGATTATTAGCTTAGAATTACTATGTTATGTGAACAGCACAAAAGTATAGACTAGATCGCCTAATTTGGAAATAAGCATTGAATATCCGTTTGTTTTGAAAAAAAAAATGTTTTGGAATTTGCTACTCGCAAGTAGGCTAAAACACGGATTTCAAATGAGCTATTCCAACTCAGACAATCCAACCTTCACCCACAGTCATTCAAGCAGTTATATCACATAAGCAGCTAGCCTCATGGTAATCATGCTATCATGGCAACACTCACACGCATGCAAGGATGCTAAAGCATAAATACTTACATCGTACTCCGTGTCAAACAAAGAACTCGTTAGCAATCAATGCATGATCCAAGTCCATGTTTAAATGTCTAAGCAACGCATACGGAATGTCACTAGAGTATGCTCGGCTATTCTATGAATGACATGTGAAAATGCACAAGTAGCATGTATTCAAGTTAGATTTGAAATACTAATGCAGTTAGCATGATGCGCCGAGCCCGGTGCATGCAATACTAATGAATGATGCACGCATGCATAGCATAAGGTATGCTAAATTAAACATGTCCTATTACTAACCATCAAAGCAGGTAAGTAAAAGGGAGAAAGAAGTGGGGGTTGGAAGACATGCACACACTCACCCACACTTATTACAAATTCCCCTTGCTCGGAGGGACCAAAAGAATGATACAATTCGAATAATGAATTAATAACCTAGCTAATTAATTATTACAGACCAACTAAATTAATTAACAAATTAATCAACTTAAGAAAGCAAGAAAAAGGGCCTCGGGAAGAGGACTCAATGCACGCGTGCTCGGGCTTGCTCGGAAGTCCACTGCCATGCGCAAGCTGCCTCTGTTTTCCCTGCTCTGCCCCTCTGAAAACTTCCAAAGTCTCAGAATTGCTTCCCTGGACATTGGGAGATACCACCGGCTGAGGAGAAATGGCCACCGGCAGCAAGATGTGATCATCGGCTGTTGATGAAGCTATCGGCCACGGATGGATTGCCGGTTGGCACTATGTGCAGTCGATCAGCAAAAGTTCTTGTAGAATCTGTTTGACAGCAGCAGAGGATAGAGCTTTGCATGACAATGCAATTCAAGCAATGTATGCACCAACCATATCCCTTATCACGTTTATGACTCAAAGGGACATGGTCCTTGGTTCTCGGACCATCAATCGCGCATTTCAATGCGTGATGACCCAAGAGACCAGTTATGCATGTGATTTCAAATGTAATGCAATGCACATAGTCAAACCAAGGAGCTTCTACCTCTATCATGACTCACATCAAGGGGTGAGGCAATGCATGCACAATGCAATGCAACCTAGGCATGCGAGCTAAGGATGCAACATGGCAATGCAACGCATTTATGCAAGTATGCAAGCAAATATGCAAGGCAAGCATGCAAACAAGCAAAGGATGGACTTAAGCATGGTTTAGGCAGCCCTCATTAGGCCTAAAACAGTGGCCAAGGTGCTCAAAATGAAGGGCTAATAGGCACGCAAACATGCATGCAAATGATCTCCAACACTTCAAGCATTAAAGAGCAATTCTCAAGCACACTCAAGAGGATGCAAACATGGACATATAGCATGCAAATTAAGCCTTGAAAATCATGCAAGAACATGGTGCCAAACCAACCCAAACAATGCAATCAAGGTATGCAAGCAAGTCCAAGATTAAAGGAAGCTAAAGGGGTATTGAACCACACTTAACAAGACCAAACATGGCATGAATCCAATGACCCAAAATAGAGTTTTAGCACCTAAAACAAAGCTCAAAAGATTACTTAGATGACATCTAAATGACTTGAATTCAAAAGCATGCACAATGACCAAAACATGGAGCATGCAACACAAGCCTTTGACACATCAAAGGGGCCATGAAATGCAAGCATACAAGCATACTAAGTGGACTGAAATGACATGGAAAATGGTCCTAACCCACTAAATCAAAGCAAGTAATGCATTCTATACACTCACACCCTTAAGGCCAACAAGCCAAAATGCAAAGGGGCTATACAATGCATGCCAAAGTCGACCCAAACAACTAAGGACAGACCTTAATCATGGCAAAATAAACATGAAAGCTTTACAAAGCCAAGCTAAAACATGCTAGAACAATGGTTTACAACCTAAGGCATGTTAAGGCAACAAAATGGCATTACAAGGCATGTATGCTAAGCAGGCCATGGGTGTTTTTTTCTCAAAACGATTTGCCGGATTTGGACTCTTTGGTTCAGATTAAGAACCGTGACACAAATTGAGTCCGAACTGTAGCACGAAGGCCTCACGCGGGCGCGTCTACACATGGTTGTGGCATGCCATGTTTGGCTTTGTCAAGGGGAGTTTAATGCCCCTTAGCTTACTTTGAGTTTTGGGAACTTGGTTGCATGCCTTGGCTTGTCATGTTTAATTGATTTGGTATCATATTTAGCATGATTTTAAAGCTTCCAATGCATACCATATGTCCGTGATTATTCCCCTTGAAGTGTGCTTAAAGGATATCCTTCGATGCTTAAGTGTTTAGGTCTTAACATGTGCATGCGTGTATGTGTGTTGGCCCTCATGTTTGAGCACTTTGGCCGCTGATTTAGGCTTGTTTGAGAGTGGGCTAATTTAGTTTAAGTCCGTCTCCTTGCTTGTTTGCATCCTCCTCTTGCATGTTTGCTTGCATACTTGCATAAATGCATTGTATGCCCATGTTGCATGCTAGTTCACATGCCTAGGTTGCACTCCATCTAGCATGCATGCCTTGCTCCTTGATTTAGTGATGGGAGTTGGGCCTTTGTTTGTTGGTTTGCATTGCATTTGAAATCAACATGCATAAATTGGTCTCTTGGGCCATCACGCATTGAAATGCGCGATTGATGGTCCGAGAACCAAGGACCATGTCCCTTTGAGTCATAAACGTGATAAGGGATATGGTTGGTGCATACATTGCTTGAATTGCATTGTCATGCAAAGCTCTATCCTCTGCTGCTGTCAAACAGATTCTGCAAGAACTTTTTGCTGATCGACTGCACATAGTGCCAACCGGCAATCCATCCGTGGCCGATAGCTTCATCAACAGCCGATGATCACATCTTGCTGCCGGTGGCCATTCTCCTCAGCCGGTGGTATCTCCCAATGTCCAGGGAAGCAATTCTGAGACTTTGGAAGTTTTCAGAGGGGCAGAGCAGGGAAAACAGAGGCAGCTTGCGCATGGCAGTGGACTTCCGAGCAAGGCCCGAGCACGCGTGCATTGAGTCCTCTTCCCGAGGCCCTTTTTCTTGCTTTCTTAAGTTGATTAATTTGTTTAATTAATTTAGTTGGTCTGTAATAATTAATTAGCTAGGATAGTTAATTCATTATTCGAATTGTATTATTCTTTTGGTCCCTCCGAGCGAGGGCGAATTTGTAATAAGTGTGGGTGAGTGTGTGCATGTCTTCCAACCCCCACTTCTTTCTCCCTTTTACTTACCTGCTTTGATGGTTAGTAATAGGACATGTTTAATTTAGCATACCTTATGCTATGCATGCGTGCATCATTCATTAGTATTGCATGCTCCGGGCTCGGCGCATCATGCTAACTGCATTAGTATTTCAAATCTAACTTGAATACATGCTACTTGTGCATTTTCACATGTCATTCATAGAATAGCCGAGCATACTCTAGTGACATTCCGTATGCGTTGCATTAGACATTTAAACATGGACTTGGATCATGCATTGATTGCTAACGAGTTCTTTGTTTTGACACGGAGTACGATGTAAGTATTTATGCTTTAGCATCCTTGCATGCGTGTGAGTGTTGCCATGATAGCATGATTACCATGAGGCTAGCTGCTTATGTGATATAACTGCTTGAATGACTGTGGGTGAAGGTTGGATTGTCTGAGTTGGAATAGCTCTTTGAAATCCGTGTTTTAGCCTACTTGCGAGTAGCAAATTCCAAAACATTTTTTTTTTCAAAACAAACGGATATGCAATGCTTATTTCCAAATTAGGCGATCTAGTCTATACTTTTGTGCTGTTCACATAACATAGTAATTCTAAGCTAATAATCGGGATAAGAACACATAACGTTTTCAAAAACGGATATCATGGTTAGTAGAGGCCGATCTTCGGATCGGGCGAGAGGGGGTGCTCATAGCTGACCTTCCCCAATCGTACCCAAGTTCCCGAGCCGAGACAACTCCGGTGATGACGGACATGTGGCCTTCGGCACCGAGTCAGGGTTTCCTAAATGCCCCCTCATTTTAAAATATTTAGGTGGCGACTCTGTATCTGGCAAAGCAGTCCATGTTTGGCACTTCTTTTCAAAAATCTGTTTCTCAAAACGATTTGCCGGATTTGGACTCTTTGGTTCAGATTAAGGACCGTGACACAAATTGAGTCCGAACTGTAGCGAGGCCCATGGGCGCGTCTACACACTGTATACACTGTATTTATACACTGCATTCTGCACTTGATAAACTGCTCACGGCATTCATACACTGTACTCATACACTGCATTCTGCACTGATAAACTGCTCACGGCATTTGCACACTATACTCATACACTGCATTCTGTACTGTTAAACTGCTCACAGTATTCACACACTGTACTCATACACTGCATTGATAAACTGCTCATGGCACTCGCACGTTGTATTGCATTCTGCACTGATAAACTGCTCACGGCACTCGCACACTGTACTGCATACATTGCATTCTGCACTGATAAACTGCTCACGGCATACTGATGTGTTTGCCTCTTATACTTTTCAGCTCCTTTCCAGATTCCCACTGTGGGAGGTGTTCCAGCTAGACCTTCTATTCCTACCGGAGGAGATGGCAGAGCATACTCCCACACTAAGGCGGGGCGCGCTCACGTTGGGAGTAGCTCACGGGCACCCGTCCCTGATGATGATGATGAGGAGTCGGAGGCGGAGGCGGAGGCTAAGTCGTCGGAGGAGGAGACCGGAGATGGCTCAGACTCGGACTCAGATGATAGCGCTGATGATGTTCCTGGACCTTCGTCCAGGAAGAGGACGAGGACGGACCCCTAGACCCATGGCCTTTTGTCATTGATCGAGACTTTTGCTATTGTTTTTTTTTCTTTTTTACCTTTTGCTGGTAGCTAGAGTACCTTGTACTGCCGTAGGCAGATTTTTATTTCCAAAACCATGTACTTGAAAACGATGATGAAATGAAACAAACCTTTTGTCAGAAAAAAAAAGTGTTGTATTTGTACATTTTATGTATTGCATCGCATTGCATCATGTTACACCTCAATATAAATGAAATTGATCTTTTGTCTGAAAATTGAACACTTGCATTGTAATAATCAGATAACGAACCAGTCAACAGCAAAAACAAACCATACCAACCACTGCACATTCTGAACACTCGGCTCATACTCTACTGGGGATTAATCTGCATACAGCTCATAACACAGCGCTTGGTTCATTTTGCACACAGCGGATCCTGAACAAACAGCCCAAATCTGACAAGACGGACCATGAAGGTTGAATCCACTGAAGTTGAAGTACACTCAGATGCGATCTGAAACCCAGAAGCTTCAAGAAGGCCCAGGTTTTCCTGTTCACACTTATCGGGGGTGGACCCTGCGGTTTGTATAAAAGAACCAAATCATGTTTTTGCACAAATGTGGAGAATGGCATAGCATTCTGAGCACAAAACGATTAATCTTTGAAAATTAGAAAAGGGTTCTCAATCGGGTATTGAGCCTACAACTGAACACAGCATACTATGACTCAACAAAAGGTATACGACCTAAACACATCGAGTAACACTTGAAAAAGACTCAAAACAAAAGTTGAGGTAAACAAAACAAAAGACACGACACACAGAGGTGTTACAAAGACAAGAGACCTCTCAATTCGCGAGGAGCCAGTTTCTCCGGGTAGTGTTTCCCACATTTTCTCATTTGTGATCCTCACATCCCTCTGGCACTCAAGCTCGGTTTTTTTTCTCACAAAATCCCTTTGGCTCACTTTTTCTCTCAACTTACACCTCTCTATTCTTTATTCTCTCATTTTTTATCCCTCCCCGGGGTGTTTAATGAATGAATAGGAAGTTGCAGGTTCATGCCCAACGCCGTTAGCTCATAGCTATTTCTTCTGGCGGGTAGAGTGCCCTCCTGGCAAGTATGTTGACGATGCGGGAAAGACAGAACGCCTGACTC
This sequence comes from Camellia sinensis, assembly GCF_004153795.1. NCBI lineage: Eukaryota > Viridiplantae > Streptophyta > Magnoliopsida > Ericales > Theaceae > Camellia > Camellia sinensis. Next base: position 167,372 of record NW_021030853.1, read on the forward strand.
AACTGTGTCCCTAGTTCATCATTTTGACCATTTTTTTTTTTTGTTTTGGTTTTCTACTAAAACAACTTTGACCAAAATGAGAGTCGGATTAACACACTTGTTCGATTTTTGATTTGAAAATCATGCAAGTCAGGCTATGAGCACTGAAAATTTTCCTTTTTGGGTCCAAGAAAATGATCCAGTTTTGGAAAATGAAATAATTTTTGAAAAAATGGTCAACCCCAGTAAAAATTCTCAAAAACTATTTTTTTGGCAAACGGCTGCCGCCCAACGAGCGCGGAACTCATTCTCGTGATACACAACCTCGGATCGGAGGCAATGGAAAATTGCCCCTTGTTTGAAGGACGCTGCACGGCAACGGAAAGTTGCCCCTGGTTTGAACGGCGACTCATGGCAACGGAAAGTTGCCCCTTGTCTGGATGATGCCGCAACATATTATAAACAGTCCTTACTAGTGATGATCACGACCGAACTTTCTCGGATACAGAGAAGATGAAGATGGTCAAAACCAATATATGGACACAGTCACTTTGAAGGTGTTGAGGACTGGACTTCAGGACGAAGTTGCCTATGTGTCCGGTTGTCACAACCGAACTATCGGATTCAGGGACTTCGGGATGAAGTTGCCTACGTATCCGGTTGTCACAACCGAACTTATCGGATTCGGGGAGGGCTAGAATAATCAAAACCATTACATGGACTGAGGCGCTATGAAAGCGTTGAGGGCTGGACTTCAAGATGAAGTTGCCTACGTATCCCAAACATGGGAATCAAGCCTTACGTAGTTCCGGTTAAGGTACACTCGGGTATTTTAACCTTCACTTTTTAGGCTCTAACTTCTGCCAAGGCGCCCGTTGCGGTTTTTGACCTTGTGAGCTTTTTTTTTTGTATATATATATATATTTTTTCTCTTTTTCTTGTATATATATATTTTTTCTTTTTTTGTATTATTTTTTTCTCTTTTTTTTTTCTTTTTTTTGTATTTTCTTTTTTTGTATTTTTCTCTTGCTCTAACTTTTGCCTGGGTTGCCCTTCCGGGTTTTCAACCCAGCGAGCCTCTCAAAGGGTAAAAGTGTAACAAGTCCATGTCAAATGGTTTTGAGATCCCGAAATCATCTGAATCTAGAAGAATGGCTATTGCGTTGATTTGCAGAAGGATCCATCACGGTTGCTTCACACGCTTCTTCCGGTGAGATCTGATCTTCTTGATCTGATTTTGGTGACTCTTGTTCGAGGGCTGCTTCTAATCTGGCCACACAAACCTTACATGGCGGTTGACCATTGAACATTCTGAACGGGTTCAAGGTTCGAAAATGAACGGGTTGAATTTAGAGGCTGAGAGCGATCTTAGGCTGCACAATCTCAAGAGCGATTCCACACAGGTCTTCACAGGGCCGCGCGAAACATTTGTTTTTGAAAGTTTTTATGAAAGCGACAAATCGCTCGTGCCGAAGATAGTGTGGAACCAATCTGGATCAAGCCAGGGTCCTTCTCAGTACTTACGCTAACAAACATGATTTCAGTCATTAAAGACTTAGCACGCCTATCTTTCTCTCAATTGATCAAATTTTGCAAATCCCGGGGAATTCCTTCCCCTTTGTTTTCACCGCTGTGTTCAAAAAGGTTTTGAAAAACTTAGGTCAATGCAATGATTTTCAGGGCACAAAAGAGCAGGCGGAATGTACTGCTGTTCCATTCAAATCCTCTCGCACAACTAGCTCAAAATAGCAGTAAGCACGGAAACATGATAGCCATAGCTGTTTCATTCAAATTTTCTGGTTGCAATTGGCTCCACAGCAGAGACAGACCCAAAAGTAAGCAAATGGATAATTACAAAACAAAATGGTGTTCGAGGCAACAGCCCTTGAATCACCTGATATTCTATACAGTGGGACTGACTCGACACAACAAGACAGACCTTTTAAGCAAAAGGACTGATCCTATACAACGGGACTGACTCGGTACCACAAGACAGACCCAAAAACAAAAAGACTGACTCAAAGCAAAGAGGCAGACTCAAAAACAAAACAGAGAACTGACTCAAAACCCAAGCCAAAAGCTACAAAACTGCATTTGCAAATGCTCAAAAAGTGCATGCTAGACGCCACATCTGAAATACACCGAGCGCCGCCCGCAGGTGGTCCAACCCCTGATCACATACTCGCAGTATCCTCAAAGTCCAACAGCTTGGTGGTAACAGACTTCGCTGAGGTAGGTGGAAGAATGACCTCATTATCGATCAGATCTTGCACTTCATGGTGAAGGCAGAAATAGTTGTCGGTGGCGTAACCGGTTTGTTGGTGGTACGCGCAGTACAAAGCAGCATCATGTGTGAGAGGGAGATTCTTCGGGAGAGGCCGAGGTTCAAGGGGTTTGAGGTGCCCCCTTTCGGCAAGAATTTGAAGTGCCTTAGACAGAGGCATGTAGAGAGCATGAAAGATCCTGCGCCCTCGGGGCAGGTACTTTGAAGTCTGAGTATTCTTACTAGACGCACTAGCAAAAGGGTCGGCAGACACTGCCTTGGTTTTCTGATCTTTCCCAGGAGCAGGGTCGGGAATAGGAGGAACTATTCTGGCATGACG
>NW_021030853.1:169978-191209 GCF_004153795.1 Camellia sinensis
AAGAGAGATCAAATGATTTGCCAGATTTGGACTCTTTGGTTCAGGTTAAGAACCGTGACACAAATCGAGTCCGAACTGTAGCACGAGGGCCTCACACGGGCGCGTCTACAGTTTCTGGCGACTCTTCTGGGGAGTTTAGAGAGCTTGACTCGAACTCGTGATATCCTGTTTTGATTTCATTTATGTGTCTCTTTGTATTTGCATGTGCATTGGTGCGCCTAGAACACCGTGTTTGCCATCTGCCATTCCTGAACGGTTTGTCGGAGGCTTGACTTTGTCAAAGCATGCCATAAGGCTGACCGGTTGTGGGCTCTGACAGTATGGGAACACAAACCCTGGTTTTACCGGGCACCATTTTCGACCATTCGACCTAGTGCAATATCGAAATCCATAGTGACCATTCCAAATTAGGACAGGTTGCTTACCCGATGTTAGGTTGTTTGAAAACTGCTGCATGCATAGTGAAACCCTAGCTCCTGACAAAAATAGGGCAGGGAAACCCTACCCCTCCATAGGGGTGTTTTGGCTCTCTTTACTTGCTATGTGCTTTTAGAGTGCATCTCTAGCACATACATATCAGTTTGCAAGTTTGAGTATCAGGCCCGAGGGCACCAGTATCAGTGTTGTTGAGAAATCAGTTATCTGCGGGTATCAAGTTCAGTTTTGGGAACAGTGATTTTGGGGAACAGTGATCAGTAGTAGAGTGCAGTTGTTCGGCTACACCTGTGTTTGATCTGTTTGGGTTGAAATGCTGTTTGTTTTTCCTTTCAGTTCAGAGGTTCAGAGAGTTGATACAGAATAGCTAGTGTTCCTCCTTGCTGAGACAAGACAGATATCTGATTCGTCAGTCACCGTTCAGTACAGCGAACTTATCATGACGCAGAATTCAGAGGAAATTGTGGTTATGACGGCCGCATCAGATCAAGGAATCACTCTGCAAAGCGAAACCAATGTTGATGTATCGCATCCGCCGAGGTCGCCTGTCGCAACACCAGTCTGGACCCCCCAGTTGTATCAGGCTCATGAGCCCACCACATTTGAATTGATGGGAATGATAGGCGACCTCCAGAGATCCGTGGCCGATCTGGCCTATGGAATGTCGGCTTCGCCGCCAGCGGCACCGTATGCCGGGAATTTCATACCACAGGAGCCCCCGCTACTGGGGCGGATTGTGATAGAGCTTAGCCAACCAGAGGTTGCCTCCAGCTACAGCAAGACGTGTCAGCAACAACCGGGCTTCACTCTGATGTAGTACCCAAACCCCCGATCAGGCCGAGGCAAGAGGCAAGAACAAAATGAAGGTAGATGCCGATCCCATTGAAACATGCTGTGGGCAGTCAAGGCTTTGAAAGTCGGGGGGATGAACAAGCAACAGATATCTGCAGTTGTGGCAAAAACTATGGAGGATGCTTTCCCCACTCCACCTGAGGGAGTTCAAGTCAGTCAGAAAATCGGGATAGGCCCCGTCATGCCAGAACAGTTATCAACTCTCCAAAGCATGAAAAGGGATGGAAAATGCAAGTATGAAAGCATGGAACATGGACTGAAATATGGTCTCCAATGATGCCAAATCATGAGAACAAGCCAAGTAAAGCATGCTAGTGACACACACATCCAAGGCTAACAAGCTAGAATGCAAAGAGGCTATACAAAGCATGGCAAGCATGACCACAACGACACCAAACAGAACTTAAACATGTTAAAACATGACTAAAAACTTCACAAAGCTAAGCCAAAACATGCAAGCATGGTGGTCCAAATGCGAGATGCCTTTCTAGGCAAAATAGAGGAATGCAAGGAAAGTGTAGGGTGCATGCAAGGGGTCAACAAACCAACCTAAAACAGAGCTAAAGCATGGCAAAACATGGACAAAATCTTCTCAGAGCTAAGCCAAAATATGCTAGAATGATGGTCTAAACACATGATACACATTAAGGCTAGAGAGAGGATTGCACTACAAGTACATGGAGCATGCAAGAGGTGTCCGAACCAATGCAAAACAGAGTTATGACATGCCAAAATACTACCAAAAACATGCTGAAGAGGAGCCAAATCATGCTTGAGAAACAAGTCACTTTGGTGAGCCTCAAGTAGGATTACATTACAAGTATTAGAAGCATGCAAGGGGTGACCAAACCAAGTCTTTAATCTTGAATCAAAGAGTCCAAATCCGGCAAATCGTTTTGAGAAAATAGATTTTTAGAAAAGAAGTGCCAAACATGGACTGCTTTGCCAGATACAGAGTCGCCACCTAAATATTTTTTTTTAAGGGGGAATTTAGGAAACCCTGACTTGGTGCCAAAGGCCACATGTCCGTCATCACCAAAGTTGCCTCGGCTCAGGAGATAGGGTACGATTGGGGAAGGTCAGCTATGAGCACCCCCTCTTGCCCGATCCGAAGATCGGCCTCTACTAACCGTGATATGCCATTTTTGAAAACGTTATGTGTTCTTATCCCGATTATTAGCCTAGAATTACTATGTTATGCACACAGCAAACAAGTATAGACCAAATCGCCTAAATTGGAACAAAACATAGCATGTTTGTTTTGAAAATGGTTTGCTACTCGCAAGTAGGCTAAAATGCAGGTTTTGCCACCCTTAAGTGGACTTTTAGAAAAAATGGTTTTGCCACTATCGAGTGGGCTTAAAACTCACAGTTTTAATGCATTATCTCAATTTAAGCAATTCGACCTTCATCCACAGGCATTCAAACAGTTCATCACATAAGCATCTAGCCACATGGTAAACATGCTGTCATGATAGCATTCACACGCATGCGATATGCTAAAGCATGAAAATACTTACAGAGTACTCCGAGCCAAAACAATAAACTAGTTAGCCAACATGCATGGTCCTAGTTTATGTCAAATTGATGCGTGATCCTAGTTCATGTTAAAATGGCTAATGCAAAGCATACAGAATGCAATTAGGATAGGCTCGGCTAATCCTAAAATGGCATGTAAAGTGCGGCAAGTAGCATGTATTCAAGTCAGATTTGAAATACGATGCAGTTAGCATGATGCGCCGAGCTCGGTGCATGAAATACTGCTGAATGATGCACGCATGCATAGCATAAGGTATGCTAAATTAAACATGACCTATTACTAACCATCAAAGAAGGTAAGTAAAAGGGAGGAAGAAGTGGGGGTTGGAAGACATGCACACACTCACCCACACTTATTACAAATTCGCCCTCGCTCGGAGGGACCAAAAGAATAATACAATTAACTAACTATCAAGCTAATTAATTATTACAGACAATTCACTAGCTAAGCAAATTAACTAAGCTAATTAAGCAATAAAATCAGCCTCGGGAGGAGGGTCCAATGCAATGCGTGCTCAGTTCTGCTCAGAAGTCCACTGCCATGCACAAGCTGCCTCTATTTTCCCTGCTCTGCTTCTCTGAAGACTGCCAAAGTCTCAGGATGTGCTCACTGGATGTTGGGGAATGCCACTGGCTGGAGGGAATCATCATCGGCTGTGATTTGGTGGTCATCAGCTAAATATGAATCCATCGGCCACTGATGGATTGCCGGTCGGCACTCTGTGTAGTCGATTGGCAAAAAGTTCCTGCAGAATCCGTTTGACAGTAGCAGAGGACAGAGCTTTGCATGGCAATGCAATTCAAGCAATGTATGCACCAACCATATCCCTTATCATGTTTATGACTCAAAGGGACATGATCCTCGATTCTCGGGCCACTAATCACGCATTTCGATACATGATGGCCCAAAGAATCGAGTGTGCAAATTCAATTTCAAATGTAATGCAATGCAAATAAACAAGCAAAGGGGCTCAACCTCTATCATGCTCAACTCAAGAGGTATAGCATGCATGTTAATGCAATGCAATCCTAAGCATGTGAGCTAGCATGCAACATAGGCAACACAATGTGTACATGCAAGTATGTAAGCAAACATACAAGAGGAGGATGCAAACAAGCAAGGAGACGGACTTAAACTAAATTAGGCCACTCTCAAACAAGCCTAAATCAGCGGCCAAAGTGCTCAAACATGAGGGCCAACACACATACACGCATGCACATGTTAAGACCTAAACACTTAAGCATCAAAGGATACCCTTTAAGCACACTTCAAGGGGAATAATCACGGACATATGGCATGCATTGGAAGCTTTAAAATCATGCTAAATATGATACCAAATCAATTAAACATGACAAGCCAAGGCATGCAACCAAGGTCCCAAAACTCAAAGTAAGCAAAGGGACATTAAATTACCCTTGACAAAACCAAACATGGCATGCATTACACAACTAAAATCAGATTTCTAGCATGTTAAAACAAAGCCAAAAGACTACTTAGATGGTATCTAAGAGGCCTAAACATGCAAGCACACCAAAGATCCTAAACATGAAGCATGGAATGTCGACCTTTGAACACACTTAAGGGACATCAAATGCAACCACACGAGCATGCTAAGTGGGCTGAAATAACATGGCAAGTGGTTCCAAACCACTGAAATGAGGTAAGGATGCATGCTACACACTCACACCCTTGAAGCTTACAAGCTAAAATGCAAAGAGGCTATGTAATGTATGCTAAAGTCGACCCAAACAACTAAGGACAGACCTTAAACATGGCAAAATAAACCTCGAGCCATGGTCGGTGATGTGTGGGGATGCCTCACAAGGCATTCCCTGCCCCTCCAAGGCAAAACACAAGTGTTTGGTGCAAAACCAGACACAAAACAGTCGAGTCGAGAGATCCTGAGGCAAGGCACGCAACCGAGACCTCTGGGAACTCAAGACGAACACAATCATGGATGATCACCGAGTGTTCCAACGATGACGTCCAAGTCTTGAGGCTGGTCAGAAATGGGGTGTCTACACTTGTCTTCTCTTTGCTTGCTGCATCATTCTATACTTAGAATATTTTGCATGTCTTATGTACTCTTCTTTCTTTGTGCAATCTTCTCGGGGTGACACACCTCGGTTATGTCACCTGACGATTTACCTTGGCAAGTATCTGTCCTGCAAGTTGCTTATAGATTTCAACAGGGATAAACATATACTGGTTTAATCTCAATTATATAAACTTTTCTCAAGTTATTACAAGTGCTAAACAATGATCTATTTGTAAATTGCTACAAATTTCCACAAGCATTAAACAATATATATTGGCTTAACTTCAACTTGTAAATTGCTACAAATTTCAACAAGTGAAGATAAACAATTATCTCAGCTTAACTTTAACTTGTAAATTGCTACAAATTTCAACAAGCGTTAAGCATTACTTCAGTTTAATTTCAACTTGTCTACAAATTTCAACAAGTGAAGATAAACAATTATCTCGACATAACTTTAACTTGTAAATTGCTACAAATTTCAACAAGCGTTAAGCATTACTTTAACTTCAACTTGTAAATTGCTACAAATTTCAACAAGTGAAGATAAACAATTATCTCGGCTTAACTTCAACTTGTAAATTGCTACAAATTTCAATAAGCGTTAAGCATTACTTCGGTTTAACTTTAACTTCTAAATTGCTACAAATTTCAACAAGTGAAGATAAACAATTATCTCGGCTTAACTTCAACTTGTAAATTGCTACAAATTTCAACAAGAGTTAAGCATTACTTCAATTTAACTTCAACTTGTAAATTGCTACAAATTTCAACAAGTGTTAAGCATTTTTGTCTTCTCTCTACCCCCAATGTGAGCCTCAGTTCCACTTGGGTTCTCATTATTCAGAAACAACATTATGCATCTTTTATCAATTCACAAGTCTTTGGAGAATCTTGCTAAAATTTTATTGATGACGTCGGTAAAAAATAACAAGGAACATCTAATGATAGAAAAATTTCAAATTACAAATGTTCCAGGGTCTTGGCAATGCTTTGCCCTCATTATCTTCAAGCCGGTATGCTCCATTGCCCAATACTGAAGTGATTCTGTAGGGTCCTTCCCAGTTTGGGCCAAGCTTGCCCTCTATGGGGTCCTTCTTGTTGCCAACAACTTTCCTCAGGACTAGGTCGCTATCACGACCCCAAACCGCCCCTACTAGTTTGGTGCCGTGATGGCCAGTTATCCAGGATTACCGAAGGCCAACCTTCAAAATCCATGCACAACAGAGTATAAATATATATGGGGCTCACAAGTGCGGAAGCAATAATTTAAAATTACAAGTGGTCCATAAGAGCAGTGCGTAAGCTACATGGGATAGCATACAACTTTACATAATATTACAACTTGGATATTCGGATCCGTAAGCTACACCCTTTTCGACCATTTGACCTAGTGCATATTCGGATCCGTAGTGACCATTCCAAGCTAGGACAGGTTGCTTACCCGATATTAGGTTGTTTGAAACTGCTGCGTGCATAGTGAAATCCTAGCTCCTGACAAAATAGGACAGGGAAACCCTACCCCTCCATAGGGGTGTTTTGGCTCTCTTTACTTGCTATGTGCTTTTAGAGTACATCTCTGCAAGAAATACACATATTAGTTTGCAAGTTTGAGTATCAGGCCTAAGGGCACCAGTATCAGTTTATGAGAAATCAGTTATCTGTGGGTATCAAGTTCAATTTTGGGGACAGTGATTCTGGGGAACAGTGATTAGTAGTACAGTGCAGTTGTTCGGCTACACCTGTGATTGATCTGTTTGGGCTGAAATGCTGTTTGTTTTTCCTTTCAGTTCAGAGTGTCCAGAGAATTGATACAGAATAGCTAGTGTTCCCCCTTGCTGAGGCAGGACTTATGATGACGCAGAATTCAGAAGAGATTGTGGTTATGACAGCTACGCTAGATCAAGGGATCACCCTACAGGTGTTACAAATGCTTATAGTCCCCTAGCACGTACGGACTTTCAAGATTGTGCTACAAATGCCTATAGTCCCCTAGCACGTACGGACCTTCAAGATTGTGCTACAAATGCTTATAGTCCCCTAACACGTACAGAGTTTCAAGATTGTCAAGATCGAAGCTAATACTTGATACACAAATAGGGATAGTCATTCATGCTTAGCAAATACTTTTCAAAACAAAGCAAAACTTTATCAAAACTTTATCAAAACTTTATAACGTAGCTTTATAAAAAATACCACTCACCTAGTTCTTCAACGTCGGGGTCAAGCGAGAGTCCAAGTCCTACAAACACATGGCAAGGTCTTTTGAATGCACTTTCAAACAAGCTTTACATGGATGCAAATGTTTTCAGCATTCCTTCAAAACTAAGCTAAGTCAAAACAAAACACTATTTCTCATCTTGGGAAAACATGCTGGGCGATTACCAGGTCTAGGCCGAGGTCCCACACCTCCTTGCCGAGGTGTTGCCTCGATGGCCACATTCAAGGAAATGAGGTCGGGAAAATCTGGGTTTCCCTCTCTTGAAGAACATGACGAACATGAAGAACATGGACATGAGGAAGATGAATGCAAAGATCAAATCTTGCTATTACAAAAGCTGAGATTTCATGCTATGAATTCAAAAACATGGACCTGGGTACCCATACTTGAAGATCCTATGAAGACAAACACAAAAGCATGAATCTTAATGCAAACTTTCGGATCAAACAAGGCTTTTATTCAAGAACACATGAATACTACTATCTCTTTCTAAAACCAAACTTTCAATCAATGCATGGCTTACAAATCAGTTTCGATCATGCAATGCAGCTAGATGATTAATAAGAACAACAAGGGTACGTCAAGAATCTAACCTTAATACACGAATCTAACGGTTAGATCTCTAGGAATCAAGCTCGAAGATCCACTCCTCCACTCTAAAACTCCTTCTTCCTTCTAGAGCTTCTCTCTCTCAAGGCAAGGATATGATACAAAATGATAGGTTCTACTCACTGCCGGCTGATTTAACATTCAGCTCGGACACGTGGTAACGACTGGTTGGTTCTCCCCGAAAAGGTGGCTGACAGACCAGACAAAGTATGGCGAAAGGGTGTTTAACAAGTAAAGCGGCATGACACTCTGATAAGGTACTGACATCGGGTGAAGACATCGGCTCCGGTAGGTGAGGTATCTATGATCCCAGCTAGGATGGACAACACTTGGCCTAGTAGTGCCACACCTCGGCCTAGATGTGCCACACCTCGGTCTAGGTCGCACCAATCCGGATCAAGATCACTTGGGTTCAAGGATAACATCTCGACCTAGATGATACACCTCTCGGCCTTGATGATACACCTCGGCCTAGAAAATGACATCTCGGCCAATATGCCAGGACGAAGGTAGAGGTCAACCAAAGTGGTTTTCAAGGTGGTTCTAGCTTTAAGGTGACCTCGGCTAGACTCACCAGAAAGGAACAAGACTCAACAAGTAAATTTCACATAAGTACAAACCAAGACAAAAATCTCATTCTAGTTAAGACAAGTCAAGAAAATCCACTACTGCAACTTAGCATAACAAGATTATACAAATACTCATGCCCGAGGCTAAGGTGAGGAATGAGGGTCAATACAGTCTACCCTCCTTAGAGAAGTTTGGTCCCCAAACTTTAGTTATCTTGCTCTACAAATAACTCCGGATAACGGATTTTTATTTCCTCATCCTTTTCCCATGTAGCCTCCTTGCCATAATGCCCCTCCCATTAGATCTTTACCATTGGTATCGATTTGTTTCTCAACTGTCGCTCTTGCCTGTCAATAATTCTCATCGGCTTTTCCTCGTAGCCTAAATCTTCATTAACCACAATCTCAGAATAATCAATCACATGCAGTGGATCTCAGATATATTTCCTCAACATCGAAACATGAAACACGTTGTGGACTTGGCTTAATTCTGGCGGCAGGGCAAGCCTGTAGGAAACAGGGTTGACATTCTCAAGAATTTCAAATGGCCCAATATATCGAGGTGCTAATTTACCCTTCTTCCCAAATCTTGAAACCCCTGTCGTCGGCGAGATCTTCAAAAATACATGATCCCCAGTCTCAAATTCTAATTACCTCATTCTCTGGTCGGCATAACTCTTCTGTCGGCTCTGTGCGGTTTGAATCCTTTGTTGAATGAGCTTAATCTTCTCGGTTGTAACTCGAACCAGTTCGGGACCAATCAAGGCTTTATCTCCCAATTCAGTCCAACATATCGGCGACCTGCACTTCCTTCCATACAAGGCTTCGTACGGTGCCATGCCAATGCTGGCTTGATAACTGTTGTTGTAGGCGAATTCTACTAATGGTAGATGTACTTCCCAATTTCCCTTGAAATCTAACACACATAGTCTGAGCATATCCTCGAGTGTCTGAATCGTTCTTTCTGTTTGTCCATCGGTTTGGGGATGAAATGCTGTGCTAAACTTCAACTCGGTTCCCAAAGCCCTTTGTAAACTCTGCCAAAATCTAGAAACAAACTTTGAATCTCGGTCTGATACTATGGACATCGGCACTCTATGAAGCTTCACAATCTCATTCATACATAGTCCAGTAAGTCGGTCGGCATTGAATGTAGTCTTAACAGGCAAAAAGTGTGCTGACTTAGTAAATCTGTCAACTATAACCCAAATTGAGTTCATACCTTTTTGCGTCCTCGGCAAACCAGTCACAAAATCCATGGAGATATGTTCCCATTTCCACGCAGGGATTGACAAGGGTTGAAGAGGTCCTACTGGCCTCTGGTGTTCTGCTTTCACTTGCTGACAACATAGACACTGGGATACAAATTCGTCTATTTCTCTTTTCATATTTGACCACCAGAAAGTCCGCCTCACATCCTGGTACATCTTGGTGCTTCCCGGATGAATGGCAAATTTGGAGCTATGGGCTTCCTGCAAAATCTTCCTTTTCAACTCTGGGATGTCGGCCACGCACAATCTCCCTTCAAACTTAAGCACTCGATTTTCAATGGTGTACCCTGGCCTTAGCTTGGTGACGAATTCATCAATTACCTTTTTGAGGAACTTATCCTCCATCTGTCTGGTCTTCATTTCCTCAATTATGGTCGGCTCTACTGAAATCATTGTCAGGCACGCCAAACTTCCAACTAAGTTCCTGCTCAACGGGTCGACTACGGAGTTTGCCTTACCTGGGTGGTACTGAATCTGTATGTCGTAGTCCTTTACTAGTTCAAGCCATCTTCTCTGTCTCATATTCAATTCCTTTTGAGTGAACAAGTACTTCAGACTTTTGTGGTCTGTGAAAACTTGGCAAGAAGTTCCATACAAGTAATGGTGCCATATCTTTAAAGCAAAGACCACGGCTGCCAGTTCCAAATCATGGGTAGGATAATTCTTTTCATTGGGTTTTAACTGACGAGATGTGTATGCTATAACCTTACCCCTTTGCATTAACACACAGCCCAATTCCTTATGTGAAGCATCACTATAAATCTGAAATTCTTCCTTGTCTGACGGTAAAGCAAGTATCGGCACTGTAACTAACCTCGCCTTTAACTCTTGGAAAGCGGACTCCCTATCCTTGGTCCATTCATACGCCACTCCTTTCTGAGTTAGTTGTGTCAGCGGTACTGCAATCCTTGAAAAATCCTTCACAAATTTCCTAGCGGCCAAACGCCAGAAACTACGAATCTTCGGATGACATAGTCGGTGTCGGCCAATTTCACAACGGCTCAATTCTTACTGGAATCGAGCTGAAATACTTCTTCGTTAATCTAGGAACGAGATACTGGAGAGCCAAAATTCACACTTGCTAAGCTTGGCATATAATTTCTTGTCTCTTAGGACTTGTAAGGCTAGCCCCAAGTGCTTCTCATGTTCAACTTCATTCTTGGAATAGATCAATATGTCGTCGATGAAAACAACCACGAACTAGTCTAGGTACGGCTTGAAGACCCTATTCATTAAATCCATGAATGCTGCAGGAGCATTGGTCACTCCGAAAGGCATTACCAAAAATTCGTAGTGGCCATACCTTGTCCGGAAAACAGTCCTCTCGACATCCTCGGCCTTAAACTTCAGCTAGTGGTAGCCCGACCTGAGGTCAATCTTAGAAAAGACTCGTGCCCCTTGCAGTTGGTCAAGCAAATCATCGATCCTCGGCAACGGATATTTGTTCTTAATGGTTACCTTGTTCAATTCTCGGTAGTCAATACAAAGACAAAGTGTGCCATCCTTTTTCTTAACAAACAGAACGGGTGCTCCCCATGGTGAAGTACTCGGCCTAATAAATCCCTTACTCAACAACTCTTGTAATTGCAGTTTCAGTTCTTTAAGTTTGGCTGGGGCCATTCTGTAGGGTGTTTTGGAGATAGGTTGGGTTCCCGGCGTAATATTAACCGTAAATTCTATTTCTCTATCGACAAAGCAGCCAGGCAAGTCATTTGGAAAGACGTTAGGGAATTCCTTGACAACTGGGATGTCGGCTAGCTCAATGCTTCCATTCAGGTTACTTAGTATACTACACAGGTAACCTCGACACCCTTTTTGGATCAATTTATAGGCTTTCATAGATGAGATTAAGTAAGGTGGGGGTACTACTCCTTTACCCCGAAAAATAACCTCAGCTTGGTTTGGGGGTCTCAATGTGACATTCTTTGAAACACAATTAATAGATGCGTGATTCGCCACTAACCAGTCCATCCCCAATATGACATCAAAGTGGGTCATGCTTAACGGCATCAAATCAACTAATAATTCTACACCCTCAATCACAACAATACACGCCCTATAAATGGATGCAACAATCATAGTTCTCCCAGATGGAGTAGCCACATATAACATATAATCAAGGGGTTCTTGTCCTCTATTTAATTTCTCTGCAAACTTAACAGATATGAATGAATGTGTAGATACCGAGTCAATTAATATGTATGCATCTTGAGAGCAAATTGAGAGTGTACCTGACACCACTGTCTCAGCATTCGAAGTGTCTCCTGGTACCAACGCAAAAACTCTGCCCTGTCTCATTTGAGCCCTCCCGATGTTATTTCTTTGTGCAGAGCCCGAGGTGTTCGCATCTTTCTTACCATCGTCAGTTCTTGTCTTCGGACAGTCTTTCACGCGATGACCCATTTCACCACATTCAAAACAGGCTCCTGATGCCCAACGACAAACTCCAGAATGTGGCTTCCCACAACTTGCACACGTCGGCTTAGCGTTACTTTCCTGGTTCGAGTTGCTGGAGCTACCCACATTCGCCTTTTTCTTGGCGCTAAACGGAACTCGGCGGCTATCATTGTCCTGCCTCTTCCTCTGGTCCTCTCTTGAATTTTGATACCGGTTTAGGTTAGCCTCTGCAAGGATGGCTTTGTCTAACACCCCGGCGTAAGTCGGCATGTTGAGCATGTTAACTCGATCCTGAATTGGTCCGCGCAGTCCACTTTTAAATTTTCTAGCTTTTCTGTGTTCATCATCGACCATGTGAGGCGCATATCTCGCCAACTCGGTAAAAGCACGGTCATATTCTGCGATTGTCTTGTTACCTTGTGTCAGAGTTTGAAATTCCGTGGTCTTGCGATTTCGGACACTAAGGGGAAAATGCTTGTTATAGAATAGCTCCAAAAATCTGGCCCAAGTCAGACCTAGGTTGCTTTCTCGGGTCATCATCCACCATCTTTGTGCGTCGTCGTCTAAGGTGAATGTTGCTAATGACACCTTCTGGGCGTCGGTGCTGGGAAAAATCTCGAACAGCTTCTCCATTTCCAAGACCCACGCTTCGGCCTTCATCGGTTCAATACCCCCAGAGAATCTCGGCGGCTTCATCGTTTTGAACTCCCTGATCAAGGCTATGGTGTCGTCCCCATATAAAGCATGTTGTGGAGGCAGTTGCGGCACTGGAGGAGGCAGAGGTGGGACTGCATGTCGGCCATTCGTCTTCTCGGCCTAGGTAGAAGTAGTATTAGCGTCTTGTGGCCGAGTTTGCCTTAACTCACGGACCAAACCTTCGACCAGTCTCTCCAATCTATCCAATCTGTCCTCGAGATGATCTCGGCCAACGGGTGGTCTACCTCTTCTCATGATGCTAAGAGTGTGCAAAATGTGACTTTAAAACAAGATGATCAAACAATATGCATACAATAGCAAATAGTCACGCCGAAATGATGCACACATTGTCAAGTAGCAAGCATAATGATGCAATACTAACATCAATCCTACGAAAAGCCCTATGCTCTTTAGGACTCGAAGTGTGAGTAACGTACTATAAGAAACTTGTGCTCTAATACCAATCTGTCACGACCCCAAACCGCCCCTACTAGTTTGGTGCCGTGATGGCCAGTAATCTGGGATTACCGAAGGCCAACCTTCAAAATCCACGCACAACAGAGTATAAATATATATGGGGCTCACAAGGGCGGAAACAATAATTTAAAATTACAAGTGGTCCATAAGGGCAGTGCGTAAGCTACATGGGATAGCATACAACTTTACATAATATTACAACTAGGATACAAATACAATAAAGTACAAAATACGTATTACATCTTGATCAAAAGGCTTCTCCAGCCGACATGTGTAAATTACAAGTATTATGAGCCAAGAAGCATAATTTTCAAGACTGCCGACATGAATACAAGTTAGGCCGACATTACAAAAATCCAAAACAAGCTTGCGAGTCACACCTAGGCGTCACCGCCTTCTTACTCACCACATACATATATATATAGAGAGGGTGAGCTTGGATACTCAGTGAATGGTACAAGAAATAAAGGGGTTTACATTTACATCTTGATCAAAAGGCTTCTCCAGCCGACATGTGTAAATTACAAGCATTAAAAGCCGAGTAGCATAGTTTTCAAGACTGCCAACATGCATACAAGTTAAGCCGGACATAACAAAAACCCAAAACAAGCTTACGAGTCACACCTAGGCGTCACCGCCTTCCTACTCACCACATACATATATATATAGAGAGGGTGAGCTTGGATACTCAGTGAATGGTAAAAGTAATAAAGGGTTTGCATGTATGACATCCGAGATCTTTAACAAAACAATGCATAATCATAGCTTGTGACAAACGTGGGATAAATCGAGTTCATCTAACAAATCTATCGAGCTTCATCAATCAAAGTCTTTCAAGTTTCATGGGTGACATTAACAAAGATTGTACTACAAATGCTTATAGTCCCCTAGCACGTACGGACTTTTAAGAATTGTGCTACAAATGCTTATAGTCCCCTAGCACGTACGGACTTTCAAGAATTGTGCTACAAATGCTTATAGTCCCCTAACACGTACGGACTTTCAAGATTGTGCTACAAATGCTTATAGTCCCCTAGCACGTACGGACTTTCAAGATTGTGCTACAAATGCTTATAGTCCCCTAGCACGTACGGACTTTCAAGATTGTCAAGATCGAAGCTAATACTTGATACACAAATAGGGATAGTCATTCATGCTTAGCAAATACTTTTCAAAACAAAGCAAAACTTTATCAAAACTTTATAACGTAGCTTTATCAAAAATACCACTCACCTAGTTCTTTAACGTCGGGGTCAAGCAAGAGTCCAAGTCCTACAAACACATGGCAAGGTCTATTGAATGCACTTTCAAACAAGCTTTACATGGATGCAAATGTTTTCAGCATTCCTTCAAAACTAAGCTAAGTCAAAACAAAACACTGTTTCTCATCTCGAGAAAACATGCTGGGCGATTACCAGGTCTAGGCCGAGGTCCCACACCTCCTTGCCGAGGTGTTGCCTCGATGGCCACATTCAAGGAAATGAGGTCGGGAAAATCTGGGATTCCCTCTCTTGAAGAACATGACGAACATGAAGAACATGGACATGAGGAAGATGAATGCAAAGATCAAATCTTGCTATTACAAAAGCTGAGATTTCATGCTATGAATTCAAAAACATGGACCTGGGTACCCATACTCGAAGATCCTATGAAGACAAACACAAAAGCATGAATCTTAATGCAAACTTTCGGATCAAACAAGGCTTTTATTCAAGAACACATGAATACTGCTATCTCTTTCTAAAACCAAACTTTCAATCAATGCATGGGTTGCAAATTAGGTTCGATCATGTAATGCAGCTAGATGATTAACAAGAACAACAAGGGTAGGTCAAGAATCTAACCTTAATACACGAATCTAACAGTTAGATCTCTAGGAATCAAGCTCGAAGATCCACTCCTCCACTCTAAAACTCCTTCTTCCTTCTAGAGCTTCTCTCTCACAAGGCAAGGATATTATACAAAATGATAAGTTCTACTCACTGCCGGCTGATTTAACATTCAGCTCGGAAAAGGTGGCTGACAACGGCTAGTTGGTTCTCCCCGAAAAGGTGGCTGACAGACCAGACAAAGTATGGCGAAAGGGTGTTTAACAAGTAAAGCGGCATGGCACTCTGATAAGGTACTGACATCGGGTGAAGACATTGGCTCCGGTAGGTGAGGTATCTATGATCCCGGCTAGGATGGACAACACTTGGCCTAGCAGTGCCACACCTCAGCCTAGATGTGCCACACCTCGGTCTAGGTCGCACCAATCCGGATCAAGATCACTTGGGTTCAAGGATAACATCTCGACCTAGATGATACAGCTCTCGGCCTTGATGATACACCTCGGCCTAGAAAATGACATCTCGGCCAATATGCCAGGACGAAGGTAGAGGTCAACCAAAGTGGTTTTCAAGGTGGTTCTAGCTTTAAGGTGACCTCGGCTAGACTCACCAGAAAGGAACAAGACTCAACAAGTAAATTTCACATAAGTACAAACCAAGACAAAAATCTCATTCTAGTTAAGACAAGTCAAGAAAATCCACTACTGCAACTTAGCAAAACAAGATTATACAAATACTCATGCCCGAGGCTAAGGTGAGGAATGAGGGTCACTACAGTCGCCGACCTGAAAATCCCTTGGATTAACCTTCTTATTGTAAGCTCTAGCAAGTTGCTGCTGGTATGCTGCGAGCTGAATTGCAGCTTTCTCCCTTCTTTCTTCTAAGAGATCCAGATCTCGGGCTTGAAGTATATCATTAGTCTCATTCTCTACTCCCTGGGTTCTAATCCCTGGGATGCCGATCTCCAGTGGGATGACTGCTTCTGTGCCGTAGGCTATGGCAAAGGGGGTTTCCCCTGTTGATCTTCTCGGCGTAGTCCGATATGCCCAGAGTACATTGGGCAACTCGTCTACCCACTTTCCTTTTGCTGCCTGCAGTCTCTTCTTTATCCCATCTAAAATTACTTTGTTGGATGGTTTTGCTTGCCCATTGCTTTGCGGAAAACTTGGTGTTGAAAAGTAATTCTTTATTTTGAATTTCGCACAGAAGTTCTTGATGAGTTTGCTGTCAAACTGCGTTCCGTTGTCGGCAACTATTGCTCTTGGAATGCCAAATCTAATGATGATGTTTCTCCATATGAAGTTCTTGACATCCACATCTCGGATTTTGGCAAGAGGTTCTACTAAGTACTTCCTTTGCCCAGTTGCTTGGGGCAACTGCCCAATGAGATCCATGCCCCATTGGGCAAATGGCCATGGACTGGATACAAGGTTCAGGTCAGCAGCTGGCTGGTGTATCAAAGGTGCGAACCTTTGGCATTGTTCACACTTCTTCACGTAGGCTTCTGCATCTTTTTTCATGTAGGGCCACCAATACCCCTGGGTAATGGCCCTATGAGCTAGTGATCTGCCCCCAGCGTGGCTTCCACAAACCCCTTCATGAATTTCATATAGAAAATCTTCAACCTGCAAAGGGTGTACGCACCTTAAAAGGGGTCCAGTGAAGAACCTTCTGTAGAGATGTCCGTCTGCTGTCAGATTGAATCTTGTCGTCTTCAATCTGACCTTATGTGCTTCCTTATGGTCTTCTAGCAGCTTTCCCTCTTTTAGGAATGCAACAATTACATCCATCCAGCTTGGTCCCAAGTCCACACACATTGCTTCCTGTTCTGTAATCGGTGGTTCTATGCTTGGGCTTGACAAATAATCAATCATGATTGTCCTTGTTTTTCCAGTTTGTATTGAACTTGCCAAGTTGGCCAATGCGTCGGCGTGGCTGTTATCATCTCGGCTAACTTGAAGAAGTCGGCAGTTGCGAAACAAGGCAGCCAGCCTGATGACTTCCTTTGCATATGTCGACATCCTCTCATCTCGGGTTGCAAACTCTCCTGTTGTTTGATTTACTATAAGTTGTGAATCACAAAAAATTATTACCTCATCTGCCTCTGCTGCCACTGCCAGCTTTAGTCCTGCAATCAATGCTTCGTATTCTGCCTCATTGTTCGAGGCCTTGAACCCTAATCGAATAGACTGTTCCAATGTTTTCCCATCAGGAGATATTAACACTACTCTTGCCCCTGCTCCTTGCTGGTTTGAGCTCCCATCGACGAACAAGCGAAAGGAGTCGCCGATGTAAATGCTACAGGGTCTGAGTTTTTCCTTTCCTTGTTCTTTTGCCTTTGGTTGGGCTTCTCCTTTTTTGCTTGGACATCGTTCATCTTGGCTCAACAAAGCCCGATGTTCGATGGATTCTGGCGTGAATTCGGTCACGAAGTCGGCCAAAACTTGTCCCTTAATTGCTGTTATCGGCCTGAACTCCAGGTCATACTGGCCCAAGGCCACTACCCATCTTGCTATTCTTCCAGTTAAGTCTCCTTGTTGTAACAAGGACTTCAGTGGGTGTTCTGTTAGCACTATAATCTTGTACACTTGAAAGTAATGGTTCAGCTTCTTTGAAGCCATTATTAAGGCCAACATTAATTTCTCTAGTGGTAGGTACCTTGTTTCTGCATCGGCCAGGGTTTTTCTTACATAATAAACAGCCTTTTGCTCCTCTTTTTCCTCTAGGATTAGCACTACACTTACTGCGTGTTCTGAAACTGCCAAATACAAAAATAGTTCTTCTCCAGGTTCAGGTGTTGAGAGGACTGGAGTCGTGGTCAGATACTTTTTTAGGTCGGCCAAAGCGGCTTCACATTCCTCAGTCCATAGGAAGTTCGTAGCCTTCTTCACCAGGTTAAAGAAAGGTTTATATTTGTCTGAGCTTCTGCTGATAAATCTGTTTAGGGCTACGGCCCTTCCAGTTAGCATCTGCACCTGTTTTGCCAACGTCGGGCTCTTCAACTCTAAGATGGCCTTGATTTGATCTGGGCTGGCCTCAATGCCCTTTCTTGTTACCACGTACCCCAGAAACTTACCTGATCCAACTCCAAACATGCACTTCGATGCGTTGAGTCGGAGCCGGTATGTTTTGAGTATATCAAAGACCTCTTTTAGGTCGACAAGATGACCCTGAGGTTCCTTGGTCTTCACGACCATGTCATCGATGTAGACCTCTACTGTTCGGCCAATCAGGTGTTTGAACATTTTGGTTACCAGCCTTTGGTAAGTTGCTCCTGCATTTTTTAACCCGAAAAGCATTACCCTGTAACAGTACAGGCCTTTTGGGGTGATGAATGCGGTTTTTTCTTCGTCTGGGGGGTACATGGCGATCTGGTGGTACCCCCTGTAGGCATCTAGAAAACTCATTCTTCCATGCCCTGAGGTGGCATCTACTAGCTGGTCAATTTTGGGCAGGGGAAAGCTGTCTTTGGGACTGGCTTTGTTGAGGCTGGTAAAGTCTACACAGACCCTCTATTTACCGTTCTTCTTCTTTACCACCACTGTATTGGATAGCCATGATGGGTAGTGTACTTCTCTAATGGCCCTGGCCTCTAGAAGTTTGTCTACTTCTTCTTCTACTGCTTCGACGTGTATCAACGTCGGTCTTCTGGCTTGCTGGATTACAGGTTTGGCCGACCTATCAACATTCAGTTTATGGCAAGTGACCTCGGGGTCAATACCAGGCATTTCGTAAGGTGTCCAAGCGAACACCTCAATATTTGCTCTAAAAAAAGTCTCCATCTCTTTTTCCTCTTCTTCGGCTAAGCCCGAGCCGAGAAGAAAGAAGCGTTCTTCATCCCCCTCCTGGACGAGGATTTTCTTTAGCGCCTCTTCGTTCTTCTTGGCTGGTTCTTTGCCGATGTCTTCTAGGACTTTTAAGTCCTCATCTTTAATTTCTACCTTCTCTAGCTCTCGCACGCTGCAGGTAAATTTCATTGCTGCCATGGAGCAACTCTTCGCCTGTAGCTGATCGCCTCTAACTTCCTCTATCCCATGCTCTGTTGGGAATCGCAGTGGTTGATGCAATGTTGAGGGAATTGCCCCCATTGCATGCAACCATGGCCTTCCCAAGATAATGTTGTATGGCGAAGGTGTGTCAATCACCATGAATTCTGTCCTGACCTTCTTAGTGCCGGCTTGTACTTCTAAGCTTGTTGCGCCCAGTGGCCACGTCGGCGTTCCATTGAAGCCGACCATCGGGCCATTAGATTACTCCAAGTCATCAGGATGAAGGCCCAGCTCCTTGTAACATCTAACATACATGATGTCGCAAGAGCTGCTTTGATCAATCAGGATGCGTTTCACTTGGCACTCCCTAACCTGGAGGGATACTACCAAGGCATCATTATGCGGATGCTGGACCATCTCTAGGTCGACTTCAGTAAAAGCTATCGTCGGTCCCTGGTATTCTTCAGGCCGAGGTCTTTTGTGTCCGACCTGGTTCACGTGCTGTAGGTGTTTTACCTTCTGAGTCTCCCCTCATATGTTGTTTTCGTTCACCTTTGAGTGAATTACATTAACCACCCGAGGTCCTCTTGTCTGTGGTTGCTGAGCTGGGGGAGGTGGAGCTGCTGGTGCTTGAGGCAATCTTGCCTGTTCTTCTCTAGTCCTGGCCTCATCGACAAGGTCCCTCAGATGGCCTTGCCTCACCAAGTCTTCTAGGTGTGCTTTTAGGGCTCTACAACCCTGAGTTGGGTGCCCTTCTTCATTGTGGTAAGCACAACGCCTACCGACGTTTCTTCCCATAAATTCCCCTGGTGTTGTTGTCGGTCCTCTGAAATAGGGTTGGTTTCGTATTTAATCCAGGACTTTGTGGATTGGGACTCGGAATATAGTCGTTACTGCCTGTTTAGCCCTCAATTTCGTTTCTTGTTTGTTCGGTCCATTGTTACCTCGGCTTCGCTTCGGCGAGTCGTTTCCTTTCTCCTACTTTGTCTCTTTGTTTCCCGACGCATCCTCCTCGGCTCTGGCGTGCTTCTCGATTCTCGCCATGAGTTCTTCCATGCTTTTTGGCAATGTCTTTACCAAAGACTTCCGTAGTGGGCAGTTATCTTTCAGGCCGTTCTTGAAAGGCACGACCGCCACCTCTTGGTTGCATTCAGGTATTCGATTGAACACCTTGTAGTACTTTTTTGCGTAGGCCCTAAGGCCTTCATCCTTGGTGATTTTTAAAGCCATGAGTGCATCAACCCTCAAGGGCTGTAATTTGTTCGTCACAAACCTGGCCACAAACATCTCGGCCAAACCTTCCCAAGTCTTTACGCTTCCCTTCGGTAGTTTATGGAACCAATCTGATGCAATTTCCCTAAAGGATGAGGGGAATACATTGCAGAGCAATGGCTCGTTCCCACTATATAGTGCCATTGAATTCAGGTATAGTCCAACGTGAAAGTTGGGATCTAACTTACCATCATATATTTGGAACCTCGGCATACTGAATCTCTTTGGTGCTTCAAATTTGTCCAGTTCCACCGAGAATGGTATCTTCGACTTAACCGGGGAAGTTACCTCGGCTTCAGCATTCTGTTGCTTCCTCTTGAGGTAATCTCTCAAGTCTTCTTTACTCCTTCCTGGAGCTCGGCTATCTTTGGACTTCAATCTTTTCGGCACACTACTTTCGGCCTCATGGTGAGTAGAAGCCATGAAAGAAGAATATAAGTCTATGCAAGACAATAAAGTTTGGGAACTTGTCTCATTACCAGTTGGTGCGAAGCCCGTAGGTTGTAAATGGATATTTCAAACCAAAAGGGATTCAAATGGTAATGTGGAGAGGTAAGTTCCTAGTTGTAAAAGAAAGAGTGCAGAGTGGACAGATTTCCATAGAGCACATTGGGACAAACTCCATGATAGCGGATCCACTTACGAAGGGACTACCACCCAAGGTCTTTCATGAGCACACTGTTAGATGATGTCTCAATGGGACCACATAATTAAATGTGGTGTTATCATTTATAAGAAGCCTACAATTTAAGTGATTCAATTTAGTTAATAGGCTTAAGGGTATATGTGTTATGGACCTAATGTGTAGATACTAGTTGTTTGCAGCAGAGGGAAAAACAGAAATACAAAAAACAGAATCTGATTCCAAGAAACTAAATAGGATGAATAAAAGCATATCTATTCTGATAATACACATGATATAACCGCTCTGATACCACTTGTAAACATAAATTTCAGAACATGAAACTTCATGTTTCGGATCATCTACCATGTATATCATCAAGAAATCAAGACAAAATGACATACCTGAATCCAT
>NW_021030853.1:206505-217344 GCF_004153795.1 Camellia sinensis
TCTCTCTCTCTCTCTTAACTTTAAGAGCCTCTCTCTCTCTAAACTTTTCTTTCCTCAGGGTTTCATTTGTATGCGGTAGCCAGGGTGGGAAAGGGGGGTTTCGGGGGCCTCTGGCCTCTTTTTTCCTCCTTTTGCTATTTTTTTTTCTCTTTCATTTCCTTTCTTTTCTGATCAAATAACTTGGAAGCTTTGGCTTTCCATTCTCTACCTTCTTTGTGAGGTGTTCGTTTTCCTTTACCTCAACTTCGGCCGTGGCTTTCGTTGAATCCACCCTCTCTCCTCTATCCCGCCTCCTTCCAGTGTAGTCCATCATCGCCAGTTTTGCCACCCTTCATCGTCATCTCTGCCGCCTTCTCCAGGCATGCCGGATGTCGCCTCCCTTCCCCTACTCTGCCACCTTCTTCCCCGCCGGATTCACTGTCGTCGTTGCTGATGCTTTGGTTTGTGGTTATTTTGCCTTTTGTTTTTTCCTAGTTTTTCTTTGGGTTTGCCTTGCTGTTAGTAGCTATTTTATGGTTTGTTTTGTGGGTTTGTTTTATTCTTCTAGTTTTCTATGGTTTTGTGGGTTTGTTCTTGCTGTTTTGTGTGTGTGTCTGTGTGAGTCCATCAGTGGTTATGTTTAACTTACCTCTCTATGGTTGGTGTTTATAATTTATCCCAGACATGCTCTATTGCTGTCTTTTATGATCGGTTATGCTATGCAATATGAGCACAAGCACAAGATGTGCATCTGAATGTTTTTATAGGTTCTTTCCTTTGTATTTCTTACTATATCTTTCTTTTGTTTGGTATAGGTTTTGGGTTGGATGGACTCTTGTAAGTACAATTTGGCTTTCCTTAATGGATTCTTCTTCCGAAAAAAAAAACCCTGTGCTAATGTAATCCACTAACAAAATAGTACTCCAAAGTAATTTAAAATCATATTCCTACTCTCGACACTCCCATAAGTAAAAATCTTCGCAGCTCTACTCCTCAAAATATGAAAAAATAAAAGGAGTAAGCTAGACAACCCAGTAAATGATCAACCATCACTGCTAGCTGGATCAAGTATACAAAGAAAATAGTCGATAACCAATAAATGTATTTTTGCTACAATTCAATATAATGAACTGAAAAATCTAAAATCCCCGAGATATTGATTCTTGACTATGTTTTAATTTAAAACAATAAATAACAATTCCAATAAAAAAATCAAGACAAATCGATACAACGATTTAACGTGAAAAAAAAAATCACAATTGAAGCACCTCCAATTGTGATAAAAAATCACGGGCCAAAGTCACAAAGCAATCCACTAAAAAGATAAAAAGGAATTACACTTGAGTACTCTCAGTTATCTAGTGAATTCACGCCCGAATTGAACAGACTCCAATGTGTCTCTTCCACCACCTTCTTCACCACAAAATTATCTTGATCAACATTGAATCCACGACGATGAGCCACTCTGGAATCCACTAAAGCTTCAGAACCAAATTTCCTGAAATCCACCAAAGAAAACCACTCTTTTTTGTGAGTAAAGAAAATAAACAAACCCCTTGATAATGTTAATATGAAGTTCATATATCCATTGATCACTCTCAAATCATCAAGGAAACACTCAAAAAAATACCTTTCAATATAGAAAACCTTAGTGGCTTTGCTCTTCCAGAATTTGGAAGGCCTAAACCTTAAAAACAACAAACGACGCACTTCATAAAAAATAGGATCACGAAGATCGCTCGAGCGACCACTTCATCGCTCGAGCAAACTCACTAAAACACGTACTCATCGCTCGAGCGAATAAAGGATTCTCTTGAAAGTTCAATTTGCTCTACAAAAATAGTAGATGATGCCATTCAACGCTCGAGTGCACAAGTGGCCGCTCAAGCGGTCAAACAACTTTGGACAACTCAAAAGTTCAGGTAGCTCAGTCCCCATACATAGTCAACGAAGTGGCAACTATGAAAGTCTCAATATCACAAACTCCTCTGAATAGACATAATTTGGGTTAGATTCGCATTTAAACACTCACATCCTCACTAAAACAAAAGAGCGAATAAAATTACAACTGAAAGGAGTTTTGTTAAATGGGATTGCTAATTACAAAAACTTAACATGAACAATTATTTTGTAAGATAGTTGCATAGCTAAAAATAAACAGTGTAGCAATACATCTTAACTGAGAAGACAATAAGATAATTTAAAGTAATTTCATTGTTCAAATCGATGGTTCAACATTTAGATGGTTCAATGATTCAATTCACAAAACTCAAGTCTTGGTGACTACAGTCACTTAGCTCGTGACAAGTCCCAGAACCACATATAGGCCGATGGTGAAGCCCCAAAAGAAACTAGGGTCAAAATCAGTGGCGGAGCTAGGAATTCAGTAAAGAGAGGGCACAAATTAATGACAACATTGATTTTATTTTTTTCTCATAATAAACAACAATGAGATATTACTAAACTTAAATATTAAGAGTCCATTTAGATAAATGTAAATTTTAAATTAAAGTATTTAAGGTTAAATTTATACAAATATTGGGGAGTAACTAATTTAGGTGGATTGGAAAATTAAAAAAGAAGATAAGTTGAGATAGAAATGACATGTGACTACAGTCACTTAGCTCGTGACAAGTCCCAGAACCACATATAGGCCGATGGTGAAGCCCCAAAAGAAACTAGGGTCAAAATCAGTGGCGGAGCTAGGAATTCAGTGAAGAGGGGGCACAAATTAATGACAACATTGATTTTATTTTTTTCTCATAATAAACAACAATGACATATTACTAAACTTAATTATTAAGAGTCCATTTAGATAAATGTAAATTTTAAATTAAAGTATTTGAGGTTAAATTTATACAAATATTGGGGAGTAACTAATTTATGTGGATTGGAAAATTAAAAAAGAAGATAAGTTGAGATAGAAATGATATATTTTAGTGGAGAAATTCTATAAAACACACCGCTAAAAAGGTGCCTATCATATGCCATAGCTATGATCTTCGTGGTCTTTAGTTAACACATTGTAGTGCTGGATATAACTTAGTTATAACTTCTTGTAGTTGATATTTTGGTTATGACTAAAGAGGTCTTTGGTTATATATTATCAAGTAATGGTTAGGTATGACTCATTCTGATGTTAATTATGTCCTATTGTGATTTTTTTTTCTTCTTTTTTTGTTATAATTGAAGTTGTGTTGCTTGGTTATAATTTATATAGTGGACATTTTAGTTATGAATGAAAATAATTTGGTTATGAAAATTCATAATATCAATACTATAAAGTCATAACTTGGTACACCCCTTTTAGAGGTGTATAATAGAATGATCGATTTTAGTAGGTTCCTTGTAATTAGAAGGAAATAGAGGGACTATTACAATTTTAAGAAGGGATATTATTGTAATTTTATAGAGGATATATATATAGGGGTACTAATATAATTATCAAAACTTTAGGGGGGCACGTGCCCCCTTGGTACTATACTGACCCTGGTCCAAATCATAGTCAAGCTAAAGTGATGTTCAGAATTCAAACTCCCTATAAATAAAGTGTTCAACATTTTCAAAATAAATATTTGGTACAAACTTTCATAGTAGTTTCACAAATTTTCAAAATAATTTTCAGAATAATAGTCGATGCTATTTTATATTTGACCCATATTTTTATTTTAAGAGAACAAAAAAGCTATAAATAAATATTTATAATTTCAAATGATTTGATAGAAATAAAATGAACCAACAATGATAGAAGGTTACTTACCTTAATAGCTAAACTAAATCTCAAAACCCAGGTAGGCACAAACAGATTTTCTAAAATCCCTAAAAGCATTGAGTGTTTTATTTCTCAATAAAAATTTAATAACTAGTAATACAAGATGGGTCTTACCTCAATCAATGGGTGTATCAGGATATCTCCAATATGCTGAGCCCTCAATTCCTACCGCAGCCTCAGACTTGAATCCTCTGTGAAATCGTGATGATAAAATAATACGAAACCTCCTTTTTTTTTTTTAACTTCTTGAATGCACTCTCACAGCCGCAAGATATAATAGCACAAATTCACTTTAGTAATCTAATTCTCCAAAATTAAAATGTTACCCATCTAAGGTACAAAATTACAGTATCACCCATAGCTAATTTCTTATTATTTTAACTATTATATAACCAAAACTCGGATTTCACGTGAATAAACTCGAGCATGTTCTGGATGAAGTCGTGGTGGATTATATAATACCATTAGAAGTACAAATTTAAAGGATTTATATTTCATTATTTGATTATAACTTTTTGATGAGACTTAAGGCTTGGTTTGATTTGGTTTGGTTTGGTTTATTTGATTATAACTTTTCTTATTCAGATTAGATTTCAATTGACATTTTATCCAATAAAATTAGTAAATTTTTTAATCCTACAACTAATGGGGAGGCTTCTTTTCCAGTCTGGTATCAGACTAAAGGGTGCTATTGGCCCATATGCTTGCCTTGCTCTGGGTCCATCTCAATAATCTAAACTTTTTATGTGTAGGGCTCATCGACTACCTCATCTCTGCACAAAGTCATGTTGATCGAATATTAATAACCATTTGATCAAATCACAATTGTGTCAATGACAAGTATGGTTTTATATATTGCAAAACAAACGTGGCCAAGAAGAAATTACATATCCCAGTAATCTAGTTGGATTATTAATCCTACACAAATCTCTTCTATTGTTAATCCCCTTACTATTAATCTACAGCCACTTGCACAAAGAGTATTTCAATCTCCAGCTAAAGCATGCCACGATAAGCATGGCAAGAGACAGCCTTTCGATAGTTATCGCGGTGATATGCTAGAAATAGTGTCCTGATTTGCAGAAGGATCTGTGGTCGAAGATGACTTCATATGAGCAATTCTGCCAACAGAAACTGCAGGTTGTCTTGGTTGAGGAAGTGTTGCTGATTCACTTCCCAACAAAACAACCACAGATGACATATTGGGCCTATCTGCTGGATCTTCTTGGACACACAAAAGCCCGATATGAATGCATAGTACAACTTCTGTCACGGGGCATGATCCCGCCAACAATGGATCCAAAAATTCCAATTCTTTTCCTTCATTCCATAGTCGCCATGCCTGTAAAATCGAGTTGTTTGGAAGCACATCCAATTTAGAAGGGGGGAAAAAAAAGTAGTTAACATCTAGTTATCTCAGTATTGTAATTCAAGGGGGTGAGAAAACACACATAAGCAAGGAGTGTCGGAGCATGTTTCGTGAGGTAAAAGCCACTGTTTCTTTTCCCACTAATGATCTCCAGCAAGATTACGTTGAAACTAAAGACATCAGACTTCACAGAAAATAATCTTCCTATTGCATATTGTGGAGCCATTTATCCTCTGCATCAAATATGATAATTACATATTATGGTATATTGAAAGATACATATTGACCGATATTTAAAATTATTGGAAACACTTACTATGTTCCTACAACTCTTTTGGTGTTAGCAGTGTTTTGGTCTTCGCCAAAAATCCGTGCCATTCCAAAGTCTGAAATCTTTGCGACCATTTCTTGGTCCAGTAAAACATTATTTGGCTTTAGATCCCTGTGTATGATTTTAAGCCTTGAGTCTTCATGCAAATAAAGTAGTCCCCGAGCAATGCCATGAATAATATTAAAGCGTATATCCCAGTGAAGTTCTACACACTTCTCTAAATCTGAAATCGTAGAAAAAAAATTAAAGCTCTCCAGGTAATGTTTTGTCTATTTTCTTAGCTACATTGAGCTGTAAGTAAAGTCTATAGATGAAAAATACAAAAACAAACCAAATAGGAAGAGATCAAGGCTTTTGTTAGGCATGTATTCATATATGAGCAGCTTTTCTTCTTCCTGTATGCCACAACCCAAAAGTCTGACAAGGTTTCTGTGTTGAAGTTTTGCAATTACTATGACTTCATTCATGATCTCCTCTAATCCTTGCCATGATTTCCTCGATAGTCTTTTAACTTCTATTTCCTTGCCATCAGACAAGACACCCTACAAATTTCAGTTGAATATATATATATTTTTATCAGCAAAAAAGAGGGCTTTATTGATGAAAATCAAATTACAAAGCAAATGACAAACATCAACAAAAAATGAGAGTGCAAAAAACATCAAAACAAAACCGAACGATCCCAACTATGTTGGCACCGAAAACAAGCCCAATCATTTGCTACCACAATACCGAGTTGGTGAGAACCCAAAAAAAACAGACAAAACAAAAGCAGAATAATAGAAAAATAAAACAAAGCAACAGAGTAATTGTGCTAGCAAAAACAGAATAGTTTCAGTTGAATTATTACTGATCAAAAAGGATAAACGCCTACCAATTTTAGGGTCCAAAAATCGGCCGATATTTTGGACTTTTGATATTCATAGATATATCAGCCAGTATCAAATATCGCCAATGATATCGATATGTATCCAGATACTGTCATTTAAAACAATATTAAGCACTACCTGATTGATCACGTTAAACAGAGAAGAAACTGTTACCTTGTAAACAGTGCCGAACCCACCTTGTCCGAGCTTATTTGAATCAGAGAAGTTGTCTGTGGCTGCCATTATAGTAGCCAACTCCATGAAAGGCAGTTCCTGAGAACTGACAAATTGACCTTCTTGATTAATGGCAACACTAGGTGGGTTTGCCAATTCATGTAACAATGCACTTTGGCTTCTTTCCTCATCTGCAGGGCAGGAGACTGTTCTGTTAATGTAGTTAATACATTGATATGTATGGGAATGTAGTTTGTTGGCTACTTTAGCATTTGGTCAACAATAAGCCTTGAAATACAAAAACAAAATACAAAATGGGACACAGAAAACGCTTGTTCTATGTCCGATTTTGTGTTTGGTTATGTGTTCTTAAACTTGCTATTTTGTAAATTTACCCTTTTGTGTTCCATTGCTTCGCTGACGCCAAATAACATAGCGGCCAGCAGCAAGACCTGCGAGCACGAATGTTGTTGCACCGATAACGAGCATAGCCACCGTAATCTTCTTTCTTTGCCCTGTTTGTTTGGGAAAAAACCTTTGTTTTCAATTTCAGTTCATATTGTATACACTGTCTATTATTAAAATAATAAAATTCTAATGACAATAGACTTGTTTGGGAAATTGTTTTCAGGATAATTATTGAAAACAATCATATTATCAAACACTTTAAAGTTGTTTATGAATTTTAATAAAGTATTTTTGCCCAAAATTTAAAAATATTTTGACTAACTAAACTTCAAAAATGGTTTCAGACTAAAACCAACTAGCTTGTACCTGTTAATAGATGCTTACACAAGCAATATGGTTTTCTTGCTTTCTTCAAACATGTGGCAAACAGGCATTAGCATAGACAAAGTAACTAATTTACATTCAATTTTCTTACTGTTGATAGTAGGTTCGTTGTAAAACTGGTATAGCTGAAACCTCATGTTGCAGTTTCTGCTGAAAATTGTACCACCTTGGAGAGAACTGCAGCACGCTTCAAGGTCTCCAAATTCATCAGTCAAACAATGTCTACAATCACTATGAGAGATGTCTCTTGTGCACTGTACAAGCCCATAGATTGATTCATTCCTTGAAAATTTGGTTTTACCAGTAACAAACATGAGGTTAGAAGGATTGACAGTGGCTTCATCCGAGAGTTTATTCATAAAATCCTTCAAAACATTAATAAAACTAACACGGTCTGATATATTTTTCTCCTGTTTGTTCGAGTCAGGATACAATCCATTATAGAGCATCGAGGAAAAGAAAGGCAGGTGTGAGTATCGTACTTGACAGAATTCATGCCATATAATTGCATTTTGGGTTGGACACACTGTCATGATCTCCTGGCTTGCATTCTTTATGCAATCCCGGCACACTTCAGGAGTGATATCCCCTCTGCAAAGAGCTTGCCCGTAAACTTGATCAGTATTGTTTCCGATTGCAGCACTGTTGAAGCCTTGATTTAATGGAGTGTTCGATGATAGGGACTCAAGAAGGATCTTGAGGTTGTTCCCAAATTGGCTATTTGGTGTGTAATTAGTTGGACTTGAATCACAAGATATGGATTTAGGATCTGCAGAAACAGGGTCACAGAGCAAGAACAGGGACAACATTAGGAAAATCATAGCTGAAAGGGGTGATGCTATGGTACATTTTGGTGTACCATACATTTAGTTATGAACTTATATGATTTTATATCATAACCTATACCATATTAGTCATAACTATCATCATATTAACTCATAACTTAGTTATATTCAATTATTTACATATACCATATTATTTCATAATCAGGTCATAACTAAGTTATTAAATAATTTTTTTCTTAAATTAGGCAACCGGTGTACCCGATTACCAAACAGAGCAAAGTGAGAGTAGTCCAACAGTCCCGAAGCCAGTTGGCCTCCCTCTCTGGGTCGTGCTCTTGCTCTTGCTCTTCTCTTCTCATCCCTCCTCTCTTCCACCATAGCTGGAGCTTCAGCCATTGCCGAAGACCACCAGCCCCGTTGGCGTCGGGACCACCACTCTCTCAGTCGAACCTCTCACTCTCTTGACGTCAAGAACTAGAGTTTCTTCCATTCAAATCGAATATTTCCAAGAGATATTTTCTGTGGCTCAGGTTTGTTTCTAACTCTAAACTTCATTTACATTAGGGCTTTTGATTTGAAAACCCTAACCCTTATTGAATATCTGATATTAACTCTTAACCCTAACCCTTAATTTTCCTTTCTTTTGTATTTTCCTCTGCTTTCTCGTTAGCCACACATACACACACACAGAAGATGTGCGTGAGTGTGTTGAAATCAAAGGTATGATGGAAGAGTCTGACAATAAATAAATAAATTAATTAAAAAATATTATTGTCAATTTTAAAATTTCGACAATATTGAAGTTTTTTTGGCAGTCATGGCAAATCTTTTGTGCATGCTTTAGTTATCTCTTTGGGGTCTTTGTGCATTTTGGACTATTTTTGGATTTTGAATTTGTGAAGCAATTTGTTGAGAGAAAATAATAAGGAAGAGATTTTTGTGAAAAAATTCATCCTCTATTTCATTCACAAATCCCTTTTTTTTTCTTTTTTTTTTTTGTGAAGATTTTTTTTTTCTTTTCATTTACAAATCTTTGCACAAATCCTTTTATTTCTTGCAAATTCATGGTATGTTTATGTATGCCTCATATATACTTACATTTACATCACTGTTGCTTTCTTCTTGGTGCAACCCAATTGAATTTGTTGTAGAATCTGCAATGGTTTGTAATTAATGTCCATGAAAAACAAATCATAACATTTTAATATATAATAATAACATACATTTTCGTTCTAATTTTAAAAACGTTACTAATGCATGATGGATAGACACTCGCATGTTTGTGGCTCCCATTTTGTGTGAGATCCATAAACATGTGAGTATTTGTATATCATTATGTGATTTATTTTATATCAGTAGTATTTTTTAGTCCTTAATCTTTTGAATAATTTCGTAAAAATCTCAAAACACAAGAATCTTGAAAATTGTTGTGTAGTGAAAAAATAAAAAAGTGAAATGCCAATTAAATATAAGTTTTAAATTTCTTTTCTCTTTTCTATTCTCTTCTCAAATATTTTCAAAATTTAAAATTCAAACACAACTTAAAAAAAATTAAATTCGCAACAAATGATAGAGAAGGCAGAGAAACAAGGACCTATTTGGGTTGTGGTTGGGAGAGAGCAATTAATGCTTCCTTTCTAATCACTGGGACAGTCACAGACATCATTCTCAACCAAACATGCACCTCCATGGAAACAGAAAATGTCACCACATGGTGCCCCTGCAAGCTCACAGTGCTCTCCACTATGCCCTGTTTGGCACTGGCATTTATAACTCTCACCCTGAACTATCTCCTCGCAAGTCCCTCCATTTCCACACCAAAATGAGTTAGTCCCATCACACATTGTCATTTCCTCATCACAAAACCTCCCCCTGTTAATCAAAACAATAGAACACAAGAAGTTCCATGATGTTTCAATTCCATGAATCTAATCAACTAAAAAACAATGAGCATCAAGTATAGAGACAAAATTCTTTCTTTAAAAAAAAAACTAATAAAATACAGTACTGACAACACTACATTTATTTTGGATAGAGTCACATTCTATCAAAATAAATGCAATATTAATACTGATAGTATGACATTTATTTTGAAAGGAGTCACACTCTATTAGAATGAATGTGATATAGGCCGCATTTTTTCAATATACTTTTGTATGACAAATTTATGTTTATAACATTATTAATTATATATCATACCAAAAAAGTGCTTGTTGAAGAATTTCAAGATTTTCTTATATTGGTGTTTGGTACATTAATGATTCAAGTTGGTATGAAAACTTCCATTGAAAATCATATGGTTATAAATTGAGAAATAGTTTCAAAAATTGCACAAAATATAGTGTTGGCAGCACTGCATTCATTCTAGATGAAATTATACTAGAATAAACGTAATGTTGGCAATACTACATGTTGTACATTTTTCTATGAAAAAATTGTGTTCGTAGCATTACTTGTTTCTTTTTCTTCTTCTTCCATTTATTTATTTATTTTTTTAAATCTTGCTAAAGAATTTCAATATTTTCTTATAATGGTGTCTAGCACAAGAATGATTTAAGTGTTGTATGAAAACTTCCATTGAAAACCATATATATATATATATATATATATAGGTTTGAATGAATCAGGGCAAAGTTAGATTTACCCTTGAAAGGTCGATCACCAATCTAAAATGCGTGGAAGGTTCTGGAAGATTGCAATACAGTGCAGTGCTCGTTGCCATTGATCCAGTTTGCATCTGTCGTTCAGTCACACGGTAGATGCATCCC
>NW_021030853.1:245596-257739 GCF_004153795.1 Camellia sinensis
TAATTTATTTCCACTTTTCGGTAAATCGAGCAAGGACAAAGTGGAAATAAAAGAAATGGAGACGAACTCTTTGAAAAATATTTACAAACATCTTATTTATAGGTTTGGAGTTAAAGAAAATAAAAGAGGAGGGAAGAAAACTAGTTAGGGAGATATGGTTGTTTGAAGTTAGGCATCAATCTAATTAAGCCAAAACTGAGCAACCTTCACTAAAATAGGCATATCACTTTCCACACTTATAATTTAGATATGAGGCTGCCACCATTGGAAACTAGACTTTCGGGGCTTTTATTTAGAATCAAGAATGATCTAAAACCGAGTTCGTATGAAGGAGATATGGCCATTTGAAGTTGGGCCTGGAAGCATAGCCGGCAAGTGACCAGCAGCCACCATTTGTGGGCAGCAAGCCACCATTTTTGGCCTGCCAGCCATCAGTGTAAAAACCAGATATTTTCTCCAGTTGTTTCCACAAAGCTCTAGTTGTCTTTTTTTAGATATTTTCGACCAAAGCTCATATATTTCTATATATGGAAGACTTTTCTTCTTCCTTTCAAGGTTAGAAAATATTTAGGAGTGAAAATATTTAGGAGTGAAAATATTTTGAAAAAATCCTCTCTCTCTACAATTCTCTCTCTCTTTTGTAACTTGCATAGCTTATGCCCAAACACTCTAAACCAAACCTAGAGAACTTCTTGCTGAGATGATTTGAGTTTGAACTTGAGCTCATGAAGCACTTGAGAGTGTGAAATTGGTGTTTTTTTGACTTAAGGGTTCATTTTTGTTCAAAAGGTATACTTTCTCTTGCCTTTGTACCATCTTTACACCACTTCTTTTCTATCTTTCCTTGCTATTTTTAAGCTCTTCAAAAGCTATTTTTATGGACTGAAGTTTGTTGTTTAAGGCTATTAAAGGTAGAGGGGTTAATCACAATTCTTTGAACCTTGTTATCTAAGCCTTCCCACTTGGGTTTCCCATCTCTTCATCAACTTTTTTTTTGAGATTTTTACCACTGATTTTCAGAGATTTTCAAAGGCTCAAAAAAGTGTTTTTGAAGTCACAAAAATGGAGGGGTTAGCCACCCCTCCTTTGGCTTGTTTACTTGCTTAAATTGCTCTATGTTTTAGCTTATTATTTGCTACTTTTGTCTTCATTCCAGCACTTTTTTGTACTATTTTTGGGCTATTTTTGGACTGTAAAAACTATGTATTTTTGGGCTGAAACTTGTGGTTTAAGGCCTTAAAGGGTGGAGGGGTGGTTCACCCTCCTTCCCCCTTGTTGTTCTAGCCTTTACCCTTGTGTTTCCCACCTTTGCACTATCTTTTTTTGAGCTTGCAATTACTGAATTTCAGAGTTTTTTCAGTGGCTAAAATCATGTTTTGAAGTCTAAAATTAGAGGGGTTAGCCTCCCCTCTTTATATCTTGCTTATTAACCTAGTTTGTGCCATGTTTTAGCATGTTAATCTAACATTTTTTTAGCCCAATTCCAACATGTTTTAGGACTTATTTTAGACTATTTTAGCATTATTTTGGGCTATTGTTTACATTTGAGCTTTATTTTGCATGCTTCTAGTGTAATAGTACTCATGAGCTTGATGTTTTAGGTCTTAGACATCACTCATTTGAGTTGATAGCACTTGTTTTGGGCTTTTCATGCTTCATTTTAGCACTAATCATCTCTGCAACCTCTCTCCATTCTTGGCTCTTTATTTTGCTTTGAAAGTGGTTTCAAGTCACTTTCTTGCCCAAGTATGAAATTGAGGTTTCATACTTAATGATTTAATCCCTTAGGGGGTTCATTACCAACGGTATGATACTTCTTTCATACCCAAAGAAACTTATGTTTTGAGCCCTCTTTTCATTAGAGGACTTAATCTCACCCTTTGGACTTAATTGGATTAAAGAATGGTTGGTAGATTAAAATGAGTAACTAAAACTTGGAACTAAAAGTGAGAAATCGAATAATTTGGTTGTGTTCAATCAAACGTTAATTGAACACATAAAAACTTGAACCATTTCATACTTGCTAGTGATGAAATGATTCAAGTCTCCAAGGTCAACTTCTTCCCTTGATCTTTCATGAAATGGAGGAGGTTTGTGTCTTGTTTTGAATTTATTAAGATTGCACACTTAGTTACACAAGCCATCATGCAATGAAATTGCATCCATTGATGGTTTGTGAACCGAACTTGCTACTCCTTGAATTTGTTCATGAAAAAGGAGGGGTGAGTTGTGCAGACAATCCTTGAAAATACCTTGTATATGCTCTGTTTGTTATCTGTTGTAGCAAGATGAACCTAAGCATCAGTGGCCGGCGGGCCACTTTCCATGACCGGCAGGTGGCCGATAGACCACCTCCATAGCCGGCTGGTGGCTGGCAACCTTCATCTTTGGCCAGCTGGCCACTGATGCAAAACTCAGTAGAGTGTTGGTAAGGTGGAGCAAAGTTATTCTAGAAATGTTCAACTGTGCAAATAGAGGCATTCGGGAGTAAAATGGTGATCTTTTCTGGTGGAATCCGAGCATGCACATCCCTCATTTCTCGGGACGGAGTAGTTAGCTGCTTAGTTTAACTACTTATTTTAATTACACTTGTGTTGTAATTATTTAATTAGTTAGTTAACTAGTTAGTTAATTCAAGTGTTGTAATAATTAGTTAGTTAATTCAAGTGTTGTAATAATTAGTTATGTAGTTTAGCTAGTTATTCATTTTGTTTTGTAATAGTTAGCTTAATTAGCTTTAGCTTAATTAGTTGCTAATTAGCTTAGTTTATTCATTCAGACTCTCCTTCGTGAGAGCATAAATGTTGTAATAATGTGTACGTCTTCCAACCCCACGTATTTCTCCCTTTTATTTACCAGCTTATGATGGTTAGATTAAGGATATCACATTTCAATTAGCATATCACATGTTTGCATCCATTCATTTGTCTTGCATACATTGAAGCTCGGTTCATCATTCTAACTGCACTGTCGTTTATTACCTCGTTGAATACGTGTTTTAACGCATGTTATGAAATCGTTGCAAATAACATGTTAAGTAGCCGAGCCTAGTTAGTTACATTATCGCATGCATTGCATTAGCCATCTTGTATAGTTAGGAATCTTGCATATTTTTCTCACTTTTTTTTGTTTTGTCTTAGCTTGGAATACTTTGTGAGTTTTAATGCTTTAACATACTTGCATGAGTGTGAGTGATTGCCACGACTAGCATGCTTGCCATGAGGCTAAGTGCTCAAGTGTTAAACTGTTTGAATACCTATAGATGAAGGCTTGTTGCTTGAATTTGAATGATTCAATGAATATACGTTTAAGCCCACTTTGTCAAGTGGAAAATTCACAAACTTTAAGTCCACTTTGTTAAAAACAATTTTGCAAAACAAACATGACTTGAAATGTTCCAATTCTTGCAAATTTAGTCTATACTTGCTTGTGTGCGCATCACATCGTAATGCTAGCCTAATTATCAGAACA
Organism: Camellia sinensis; assembly: GCF_004153795.1. NCBI lineage: Eukaryota > Viridiplantae > Streptophyta > Magnoliopsida > Ericales > Theaceae > Camellia > Camellia sinensis. Next base: position 249,068 of record NW_021030853.1, read on the forward strand.
AGAGCATATAATGTTGATAAAATTCTTATCATGATTAGTAGAGGCCGATCTTTGATCGGGCGAGCGGGGGTGCTCAAAATGTATTCATGACCTTTCCCTCTCGTACCCAAGTTCCCGAACCGAGACAACTTTGGTGATGATGGACAGGTGGCCTTTGGCACGAGTCATGGGTTTCTTAGATTTCCCAAAAATATTTAGGTGGCGACTCTGTACCTGGCAAAGCAGTCCATTTTTGACAATTTGATTCAAAATAGATTTTCTAAAAGATTTATCGGATTTGGACCCTTTAGTGTTTATCAATTTTACATTGCACTTATGAGATTAGATTCATAACCGTGAGAGTCCGAACTGTAGGGCTTATTTGGAACTTCCGAAAGGGGGCGTGAAAAACCCGAGCTACAGGGGTGGAACCCCTTTGCCATTTACTGTCCCTCGCATCACCCTGAACATCCTGACTCCTCTACCTAGAGCCCCTCATCCACTCTTCCTCAATCTGGATCACTATCTCTAGGTGGGCTGTCACCTCCACAAGACGACCGTAATCACTAATCATAGACCCGACCACCTTCAAAAGGAGCCCGAACCTTTTCTCAAACTTGATGCAATGACATTCCTCCATTGCCACAAGTTTCGGTGCAAACCTCTAAGGACTAGTGAAAGTCACTTCAAACTCGGCCACTGGTGTGTTTAACTGTAACTTCTCCCACGCTATGGGTGGCATAAACTTGTGCTGGAAGGTGTTAACAAAAGCCTCCCAAGTCACCCCAATACATCCTCTCACATACTTTTACCATTGACCTACATCGCTTTTTAGTTGAAAAGACGCCAAGGTCACCCTCAAACCGTTGTCCTTGATCCCAAGTATCTCGAACGTCTTTACCATCTACTCAAGACACTCGTCGGCCTTCAATGGCTCTTTCGGACTCTCAACAAACTCATCCGGTTTCAATAGGAAGAACTTTCTCTTCAGAAAGGATGGCCCTATCTCTGTAACATGGGCTTACACTTGATTCTTAGCCACGAGAATGTCTATGGATTTATGCAATGCTCTTGCCATTTTGTGGACTAAGGTGCCTATGGCTTGCTGACCTACTGGCTTAGCTACATTGGCCTGGCCAACTCCCTTCTCCTATGTCAAAATTTCATTCGATAACGGCACCTCTTGTTGCCTAGGCTTGCCACACCTACTACCACCACGTTCACGTCCTGACATACTGATAAAGGTAACACAATAATTTATCACATTTATAAATGTGCCAAAGTTAATTCACTTATGTCTTAATATAACAGACAACAAATAATTCATTCCACATAAGTACCGAGTCACATAGTCACAAACAAATCTCCTTGCTAAATAATAATCATTTTGCGACATTACCAGAGTTCAAGTTCGGATTAGTAGTGATCAAGTGCTCTTATAGGACTTCTACAAACACGTAGACCCAATCAATATCTTAGAAACCAAATCCCATAGTCATCTAATCACATAAATATGTTATCACGTAGCATGACAAATCTACTTGTAATATTATCTAGGGAGATAAACCCATTTTGATAAAAATCACATCCCACGATCTAAAGTATTCAAACGAGGTAGTTTTGATACCAAGTTGTAATGCCCCAAAATAATAACAACCCACCTCATGATATTCAATAGAAAAGTAGAAACTTGCATAACATTAACCTTTCATTGATATTCCTTTCCCTTACAAAAGATGACATATGCATGTATAAATTCATAAATTCTAGATCTTGAATCTATAGCATATGACATGTATGAATATACTAGAACAAAAGGGAGTATAGAAAAGTTTATGCCCTAATATCTACATATTTCTAAGACGATACTTGGTTATAGAAAAAGTGGATCAACTCCCAAAACAATTAAAATCCCAAGGTTTGTACAAAAATAATTATAATAAAAGAAACAAAAATGAGCCTTCAGCTCCACAATGCTCCCAAGCTATATCCTTGGTGAAGACATATCATCAGCACCTGAAAGTTGGTTTTCATAGGTGAGTTAAAGCCCAATATAGATACTTGAATACAACATATGAAGCTTAACAAAGTTATATGGTGAATGCACATGCATGCTCGTTTACCAAACCATTATAATTTCTCTTTCAAAATAATCAAATTCCTTAGTTATATATGTAAAAATTCATAAAACAATACTTTTTAAATCAGAAAATAGGGCAGTGGATACAAAGTACTAGGAATCTCTAGGCATGTATCTGCTACTAGACTATACAAGCACTACCAAAGCTATTTTATTGGTACTAACCAGAAGGATCGACACCTAACTGAGTAGGTGTTGTAACTTTGTTTTTCGCTAGTTAAGTCATTTGAGTCTTGTTTTGCATAGTTGTAGTGTAAGTCCTTTCACTAGCTTGGTCTTTTAGGCTACTAGACACCATTGGTTTGAATTGATTGCATGTTTTAGTGCTTTTTCTCAACGAATTTCAGCATTTATAATCTCTGCAATCTTTAAGCTAGATATTTAAACGTTAAATAAGCTTGGAATGCAAGGGAAGCTCATGCACGTGCTCGATTTCCACCTGAAAAGCCACCATTTTGCTGCTGCAAGCCTCTGTTTGCACATTTGAACACTGACAATGCTGCCCACTTCCAGAATACCTTTGCTCCACCTTACTAACACACTGTGCAAATTTCACTAATGGTTGACAAGGGGTTGGTCGGCTACTAGTGGTGGCTGTCAGCCATTGATAACCTGGACTTCCTTGTTGCAACAGAGAGCAAACAGAGCAAAACAGTGTATTTCTCAAGGGTTATTTGCACACTTTGCCTCTCATTTTCATGGGGAAATCAAAGGAGGGACAAAATTTGATTCATAAACCATCAATCAAGCAATTCATTTCTTTCATCTTAGAAGACACTCACCAATGGACAAATTGATTAATGAATGATTTGGTAACTAAAATGTGTAAACAAAATTGGCAAGTTAAAGTGGCAAGATAAGCATCTCTTTGTGTTGCATTGCATATGTTCGAATCGGACGTTAATTTGAACACAAAGAAAATGGGACATTTCATAATCAAAAGTGATGAAATTGAGTATGAAACATTTCATTGATGAAATTGAGCATGAAATGTCTCATTTTCTTTGTGTTCAAATTAACGTATGATTCGAACACATGCAATGCAACACAAAGAGATGTTTATCTTGCCACTTTTACTTGCCAATTTTGTTTACACATTTTAGTTACCAAATCATTCATTAATCAATTTGTCCATTGGTGAGTGTCTTCTAAGATGAAAGAAGTGTCAACCAAGGGATATTTTAAGGCATGAGAGAAGCTTCATGCCGTTGGTAATGAACCCTCAAATGAGGATTAAACCATTAAGCATGAGCCTCAATCTCAAACTTAAACAACCCAAAGGTTGAAACAACCCTCAAAGCAAATGAAAAAGTGAAAAAATGAGGGAGATTGCAGAGATTATAAGTGCTGAAATTAGATGAGAAAAAGCACTAAAACATGCAATTAACTCAAACCAATGGTGTCTAATGGCCTAAAAGACCAAGCTAGTGAAAGGACTTAAACTACAACTATGCAAAACAAGACTCAAATGACTTAACCAACCAAAAACAGAGTTATAACAATCCAAAAAAGAGCCTAAATCATGCTGGAATTAAGCTACAAATTACTAGAAAAATAGGCTAACACAAAGAGCTATCTAGGCTAGCGAACAAGACATAAGGAGAGGAGGCTAACCCCTCCTATTTTGAACTTCAAAACATGATTTTTACCACTGAAATTACTCTAAAATTCAGTGTTTAAAAGCTTGGAAAAAGCTGATGAAAGAATGGGAAACACAAGTGGAAAGGCTTAGAGAGTAAGGTTCAAAGAAGGGTGATACCCTTCTACCTTTAATAGCCTTAAACCACAAGTTTCAGCCCACAAAAACAGGTTTTGAAAAGCTTAAAAACAGCAAGAAAAGATGGAAAACAAAAGGTGTAAAGATGGTACAAAGGCAAGAGAAAGTATACCTCTTGGAGATGAGTGAACCCTTAAGCCATAAACCACCAATTTTCACACTCTCAAATGCTTCAAGAGCTCAAATCCAAGCTCAAATCACCTCAGCAAGAAGGTCTCTAGGTTTGGTTTGGTGTGTTTGGGCATAGGCTATGCAAGTTGCAAAAGAGAGAGAGAATTGTAGAGAGAGAGGATTGTAGAGAGATGATTTTTCCAAAAATATTTCACTCCTAAATGTTTTTAACCTTGAAAGCAAGAAGAAAGGCCTTCTATATATAGAAAATATAGTCCATCAGTCAAAAATATCAAGCCATGGATAGCTAGAGATTTTGGGGGACAGCTGGCACAAAATATCTAGTTTTTTCACCACTGGCCGACAAGCTAGAAGTGTGGCCAGTCGGCCATCAATGGTGGCCGGTCAGCTATCAAAAATCTATTTCCAGACCCAACTTTAAATGGGCATATCTCCTTCATCCAGACTCCTTTGGAGGTCATTCTTGAGTCTAAATTAAAGTCCCTGAAGTCTTCTTTCCAATGGTAGTAGCCTCACATCTAAAGTATAAGTGTACTAAGAGATATGCCTATTTTAGTGAAGGTTGCTCAGTTTTGGCTTAACCGAATTGGTGCCTAACTTCAACCAGCCATATCTCCCTCATCCGGACTCGGCTTTAGGAGATTCGTGAGTGTAAAATGAAGCCCCGAAAGTCCACTTTCCAATGGTGGTGTCTTCATAGCTTAAGTCTAAGTGTACAAAAGGATAGACCTGATTTAGTGAAGGCTGCCCAGTTCTCTCTTAACGGTTTATGCCCAACTTCTTCCATAACTAGGTTTCTTCCCTCTCATCTTATTTTCTTGAACTCCAAACCCATAAATAAGATTTTTCAAAGAGTTCACCTCCCTTTCATTTATTTCCACTTTGTCCTTACTTGGTTTACCGAAAAGCACAATTTTTAATGAAAAGCGAGCTTCAGAACATCGTAGAAACATTTTCAAAAATATTTTGAAAGAGAAGGTTTTAAGGTCCAAAATCATTTTGATCAAAATAGTTTTGGTCCAAAATGTGGTGTAAGGTTGGGATTTAAGTCTCTTCTTGTTGAAGAAATCGAACGTTTGTACAACATAACTTTCATCATCGAGTGATCAATCAATGGCACCCAAGTCTTAAGGGCGGTCAAAAATAGGGTGTCTACAGTTGTCCCTCTTTGAGAGAGCTCGAAGTCATGAAATGATGTGAGTGAGTGTCAAAGCCCGAAGACGACCCATTTTGACAAGGCCGTAAGACTTGAGCAAACAAACAAAATAGAGATGCAATTGGTTAAACCCAAAAGTTGCCTACGTATCCCTTTGTAAGGAATCAAACCAGCGTAGTTCAGGGACAGAATACAAAATGATACACAATTGTAATGAAATCATGAAAATGATATACAATGTGACAAAATCATCAAACCACAAGCAATGCAAAACACACAAATATCATAAAGGATTGGCGATGCAAGTCAAACTACGTTTTATATAGAAAAGGTGTCGGAGCGCTCTAACCATAATTCTTGCGAAATAGGTGCATGCACATGTAGAACTATGTTTTTCGTAGAAAGAGAAAGAGTACAAGTAATTGGATGGTATGATATAAGTGAGGAATGATCTGTTAGGGAATGATAATGATCCTAAATGTTGAATGCAACAAGACAAAGTACAATGCAATGGATGCAATGAATGAAGTGAATAAGGGGTGCAGACCGAACTACGTCTTACCTAGAAAAGGTATGGACACAAACCAAACCACGTCTAACACAGAAAAGGTCCCGAAACCCTCAGACCACAATTTTTGCAGAATAGGTCCATACGCATGCAGAGCTATGTTTTAACGTGAAAAGTATGAGCACATGCCAAACTAAGCTTAACATGAAAATGATGCAGGCAATAAAATGGTATGATGTAATGGATGTAATGGATAGTATGGATGTTGTAGTAGATGCATACGATAGATGCTATATGCAATATGATAGAAGTAGTAAATAATAGATATGATGTAGTAGCTAGGAAGCGGCGCCTTTAGCAAGCACCATATAGGGGCAATTGGCGATGACCCACCTCATGTTGTTGGGGATCTTCATCTTATTTATCTTGCGTTTCCAAACCACGGGTACTACTTGTAGACATCTCATTTTTGACGGCCCTTTAAGACTTGGATGTTCTTGCAGGTACATCCAATGGCGAGTCTGATTGCTCATCGAACGCTTGAAGTCCACGGAAGAACGCCACAGGTTTGAGTTTTCCAAACCCTGCATCCATTTTGTCTCATCTTTAGACCATGCTTAGGTCTTTTCAGCATGAAGTTGTTGATGGCTTGCCAGCCATGGATTTTGGCCTGCCAGCCATTGATGTGCCTTCCCGACCATCAATCAAGCCTTGCTGGCCATCACTGATGGTCGGCCGGCCATCAGTGTTTCCTACAGATATTTTGTGATATTTTGTGCCAGCTGTTTACACAGGTTCATGCATCTTCCAACACGTGTGTGGCTGGATCTTTGTGAGGGGATTTTGTATTTTCTATATATAGGACCCCTCTCTTGCGTGTGGAGGGGTTAGAAAATTTAGAAGACAAAAAAATCTCTCTCTAGAATTCTCTCTCTCTCTCTTATAATTTTGTGCCTTGAAGCTTTTTTCTCTACACTTGTGCATATACTACCTTGATCAAAGTTATTTCTCTTTGAGCTGAGGTTCATTGAGACTTGATTTGAGCTCTAGCAAATGGTTTGGGCTTGGATTGTTGCCTATTTTGTGCCTTAGCTTCAAGAGTTATAACACTAGTTATTTAAGCTTGCTTTCAATACTTATTTTGCCATACTTTCCAACTATTTTGGGGCTGGTTTTGGCATGTAAAAAGTTCTATTTTTGAGACCTAAAAGTGGTGGTTTGAGCCCTTTTGAGTTAGGGGTTGTCTACCTTTTTTGCTTCTTAGCTTGTTAAGCTTTTGTGCCATATTTTCACCACTTTCAAAACAACCTTTTTGGGCCTTTTAACCACTGAATCTCAGAGATTTTTCAATGGTAAAAACCAACTTTTGAAGTCCAAAATTAGAGGGGTTAGCCTCCCCTCCTTGTGTCTTGTTTGCATGCCTAGTTAGCCTCACATGTTAGCTTATTATTTTAGCTTTTTGTGGCTTAAGTCCAGTATGTTTTAAGCTCTATTTTGACCTATTTTGTCTCTATTTTGGGCTGGTTAATTCATTTGAGCCTCGTATTACGTAGTTGCAGTGTAATCTCCTTCACTAGCTTGATATTTTAATGCATTAATCATCATTGTTTTGAGTTATTAGCATGTTTTAGTGTTGTTTTACATTTTATTTCAACACTATAATCTCTGCCATCTCCCTCCATTCTTTACTCTTTTATTTTCTTTGAAAGTGGCTTTAAACCTCTTGTTTGCCTAAGTGTGAAATGGAGGTGTTGCAGCTAATGGTTTAATCCCTTAGGGGGTTCATTACCAACAGTGTAATGCCTCTTTCATGTCCAAAGCACCTTGTGGTTTGAGCCATTTTTCCATTAGAGGACACTCACTAATGGACTTAATCAATTAAAAAATGAATCAGTAATGTAAAATGAGTAAACAAAATTGGACAAGTAAACGAAGCTAGATAAGCATCTTTTGTGTTGCATTGCATGTGTTCGAATCGGACGTTAATTCGAACACAAGGAAAATGGGATATTTCATACTCAAAAGTAATGAAATGTGCCACTTTCCTAAGTCTCCGTTGCCCTTGATCATGCATGATAGGGTGATGGCATTTGAGGCTTGTTTTTGGATTCATTGAACTTCTGCAAGTTGGTCCCTTAGCCATCATGCATGGAAATTGCTTAATTGATGGTCTGAGGGCTAAGTGTATTACTCCTTTGAGCTTGTTTTGATGATAAGGGGTGATACACAGTACAAACAACCTGTGAGAATACCCTTTCTTGACCCTTTATGCTCTCTATTGCAGCAAAAAATGATATATCATCAGTGGCCTGCCGGCCACCAGTGATGGACGACAATCCCTCAATGGTGGCCAACCGGCCACCACTTCTGGCCTGTCGACCACCAATGAATTTTGAGCAGTGTGCTTGTGAAGCATGGCAGAGTTGATCTGGAGAAGGAAAAAGTGTAAGTGTTGTGTAATAGAGGCATACAACAGCAAAACAGTAGATGTTCTTCGGGTGGAAATCGAGCATGCATGGGCCTTCTTCGCTTCCTGGACTAGTTAATTAGTTTAAATTAGTCATTTATTTGTTGTACTTAATTAGTTGTAGCTAATTAGTAAAGTGTTGTACTTAGTTAATTAATCCGTGTTTAATTAGTTATGGCTAATTAGTTTGTTTTTGTGCTTGTTTAATTAGTTTTGATTAATTAAAGTAGTCTGTGTTGTAATATTTAATTAGCTTAGCCTAGTTAAATTCTTAATTAATTCGCTTAGAATAGTTAGTTAATTTATTTATTCAAGTTTTGTAATAATTAGTTAAGTAGTTTAGCTTAGCTAGTTCATTCATTCGGACTCTCCTTCGTGAGCGCAATGTAATAATGTGTATGTCTTCCAACCCCACGTCTTTCTTCCTTTTATTTATCTGCTTTTGATGGTTAGATTAGGGGCATTATGTTTTGTTTAGCATACTTCATGTTTGCATCCACCGCCGACGTTTCT
>NW_021030853.1:263678-277512 GCF_004153795.1 Camellia sinensis
GGTGGCCGAGGAGTCGATTTGCATTACTCAATATAGAATGAATGCACATGAAAACTCAACTAAAACCTAACTCCATCATGGATAGTCCGGAGTGTCGGTGACTGGGAATTGAGACACGTTCCGTCACTCGGAGTAGGAAATGCACCTCGTTTCCCGTGCCCGGGCTAACTCCTATCCCGAACACGATGCAATATGCATGACATGCATGAAATGCAACTAAGATACAGCCTAGCATGCACAATGCTATGAAAATGAGATGCCTCGAAATGCATGCACGCGGGCACGTAAACCGAGGAAATACATGAATGCGATCAAAGATACAACCTAGTATGCACTATGCTGTGAAAATGAGATGTCTCGAAATGCGTGCACACAGGCACGCAAATCGAGAAAATGACATACACAATGCAAATGATATGAAAGGCGATATGGGCTTACACTAACATGAGAGAGCCTCAGCCACACTCACATAAGAGGCCGGTAGATGAAAATGAAGTGCCTCGAAGTGCGTGCACACGGGCACGCAAACCGAGGCAATGACATATGCAATGCAATATGGCTAAAATGACATGCAAACATGTTAATGGATTTTCAGCAATGAAATGTGGGGGAAAACAGCCCCGAAATGAGGCGAAATCACACCCGATGCATGGAATTTCTCCCGAAATGCAAAATTAGGCACCCGAAATGGCCTATAGCTATACCAAAGATGCATAATTGGCACATGGAATGAAAAGACAGAAGCAAGGCAGCCCCGAAATAAGCATTTTACTAGTACAAAACATGGCCAAACAGCAAACCAAGATAGGGCAAAACTAGCATGCAAGAAATGGCCCTAAACATGGGATTAATAAGCAACTCATAGCTGATGTCCTCAAACAGGTTAGGGTCCTTCAATAAAGTTGAAGAGGGGCCCAAAATATGATGTTTTCCAGAACTGTAAAAACCCCAAAAACAAACACAGGTATGGCTGCACTCCCATGCAAGAAAAAGGGCCAAAAGGTGGCCAAAGAGGCAAGTGGTATATGCAAAGCCCAAACTGAAAAATTCCCTTCTACAACATTGAAGAGAGACCAAAAATATGACTATTTGAAGAACTGTAAAAACTCCAAAACAGTATACAAACATGCTAGAAATGCAATGCAAAATGAGGCTCAAAAGTGGCTATAACACAAAGTATGCAAAATATTCATCAAACAGTCAAAGACCCTTGATTAAACATGAAGAATAGGCCAAAATAAGACTATTTTTAGTACTGTAAAAAGGCCAAAAACCGAAGCAAGATAGGTTAACAAATCATGCAAAAATGGGGATTAAATGAGAGATATAACATGAAGTGCATAAAATATGCCTCAAACCATGAGAGGCCCTTAATGAAACATGAAGAATGGGCCAAAATAAGAACTTTTCTAGCTCTGTAAAATGACCAAAAATGGAACCAAGATAGGCTGCCAAGTCATACAAGAATAGGGGACCAAAGATGGATATAAAGACAAGTGATACATGGAGGTCTCAAACAAAGATGAACCCTTCTTAAATGTTGAAGAGGGGCTCAAAATAAGCCTAATATCAGTTCATGAGAAACTCCAAAATAGATCACACGTAGGCTAGAAAAAGCATGCAAAATATTGACATACAAAGAGGGTATTGAAGCAAGTGCAAGATGGAGGGCTCAAACAGGGTTGAGCCCTTAATGAGACATGAAAATGAGCTCAAAAAAAGAGGCTATAACATGAGGTATACAAAGCATTCACCAAAAAAGCAAAGACCCTTAATAAAAAATGAAGAATGGGCCAAAATAAGACTATTTTTAGTTCTGTAAAATGACCAAAAATGGAAGCATAATGGGCTGCCAAAGCATGCAAAAAAAACAGCATTCAAGGAAGATATTGAAGCAAGTGCAAGATGGGGGGCTCAAACAGGGTTGAGCCCTTAAGAAAAAGTGAAAAAGAGCTCAAAACAAGGCCACTTTCAGTTAGGGCCGGAGCTCAAAACAGTAAGCATATATGGCTAAAAAATGTTGCAAAAATAAGGTACAAGAGGGGGAAAGTCTACTTACCCTTGAAGACCAACACTTTTGTTGCTTCTTGGACCAGATTTGATGACTCTAAGCTGCTAGAATCCCTTCCTTTGCTGCTGCAATGGGGTGGTGATGGTAGAGCTTGAAGATGATGAAGAAAATGGAGCCAAAACTTGAAGGAAATGGAGTGATATGTATGTATATCCTCCAGCCAATTCTTGTAACCCTTTCTCTTGAGTTGGGAGGCCAGCAATATAGGCAAGAGAGGGAGAGAAGAGTCTAGGAAAAAGTGGAGGAAAATGAGGCTTCCTTTCCCTCCAAAAGGGTCCCCCGGATATAGATATTTTTGGGGGAAAAAGGGCATAACTTTTTCTACAGGAGGAATTTTAATGCAAGGTTTGCGCCATTGGAAAGCTAACTTCTGGGGCTTCATCCTAGGTGGCCGGCCGGCTAGGTCAAAGGGAAAAAAGTGGCCGGCCACCCCCTAAGATGAAGCCCCAGAAGTTAGCTTTCCAATGGCGCAAACCTTGCATTAAAATTCCTCCTGTAGAAAAAGTTATGCCCTTTTCCGTGAAGCCGCGCAGATTTGGTCCAACCAGACTTCAACCAACCACATCTCTCCCCCCCCCCGGACTTGGACTTGGGAGATTCTTGAGTGAAAAATGAAGCCTCGGAAGTAAGATTTCCAATGGTGGTGGCCTCATATCTTAATTCCTCTTGTGCAAAGAGTTACGCCCGTTTCAATGAAGCCGCGCAAAATTTTCTCCTTCCCGGATTCATGCTGAACCACTTTTAACCAAAAAGAAGTTGGCTTTTCAGCAAAATTGCTGGCCTCCCACCCTCCTACAAGCTTTCTAATAGTGAAAATAAGGTCTCCACTAAAAATGAGCCCAAACCGATGCAAAATGAAGGTTCGGGGGCCAAAACGCGCAGCCCGAGGACCCGAAAACTGGCTGTTAGGCACCGGGAGTGGTGTTCGACCACGAAGTGGGTCTCTCAGACCTCAGTGTCCCTCAAAAGGGAGCAAATAAGAAGTATGCCAAAAACCGGAGCAATAGGAGATGGTTAAGCGGTCCCGAACCGAGGCACACGGCCTGACGGCTCCGAAAACTGGGAACCGGAATCCGAAATGGGCAAAAATGGCCTACGGCCACCAAATGTAGCCCACGGCCACTGAGAGATGGTCCACGAGACCTCTCCCTCCCCTCAGGAAAAAAAACAGAGAAAACCGAGTCTGGTTCGCAAACCGAGGCAAGGCACAGAAGAGGGTTCGAAAGTCTGGAGGTAGGGCTCACGGCCGCGACTCTGAGACTTCTGAACGAGCACATTATGCAACATCACCGAGCGCTCAATCGGTGATGTCTGAGTCTTAAGGTCGGTCAAAAATGGGGTGTCTACACATGTGTTCGGATCGGACGTTAATTCGAACACGAGGAAAATGGGACGTTTTATACTCAAAGTGATGAAATGTGTCACTTTCCTTGGTCACCATCACCCTTGATCAGACATGATAGGGTTGTGGTTTTGTTGAGTCTTGTTTTCTACTCATTTTGCTTATATAAGCTTGGTTCTTTGGCCATTTTGCATGAAAATGCTTGGTTGATGGCTTGAGAGCCAAGAGTTACACTTCTTTGAGCTTGTGTGACGATAAGGAGAGTAATAGTACATACACTCCTTGAGAATACACTATTTTGCCTCTGTTTGCTCTCTGTTGCAGCAAAAAAAGAAGTTCAATGAAGAGGTGGCTGATCGGCCACCAGAAGTAGCCGACCGACCACCAATGGTAGCCAACAGCCACCATTGGTAGCCGACCGGCCAGATATGAATTTTTGCACAAGTGTGTTCTTAAGTTGGAGCAGAGGTGTTCTGGAAGTTGGCAGCGCCGTTGGTGTTCAAATGAGTGCAAACAAAGGCTGCAAAGGCAAGGCGGTGGCATTTTCGGGAGGAGAATTCAAGCATGCATGCGTCCCTCGCCCTCGAGACCATTTACTTGCTTTGTTTAATTAGTTAGTAGTAGCTAATTCATTCATTCAAGTGTTGTAATTATTTAATTAGCTTAGTTAGTTGATTAGTTTAGTTGCTTTACTTAGCTTAGCATAGCTAGTTATTCAATTCAGTTTGTAATAATTAGTTAACTAGAATAGTTAATTAGTTTTGGTTTGTAATAGTTAGCTTAATTAGCGTAGCTAGTTAACTTATCCATTCGAACCCTCCTTCGCGAGGGCATAATGTTGTAATACGTGTGCGTACTTGTGTGCATGTTTTCCAACCCCACGTCTTTCTCCCTTTTATTTATCCGCTTTTGATGGTTAGATTAGGGATCATGTTTCAATTAGCATACCTTATGCTTGCATGTTTGCATTCATTCATTTGTCTTGCATGCACCGAGGTTCGGCGCATCATTTAAAGTGCATTGCAATTTCAATACTTCTTTGAATAGGTGTTTTGAAGCATGCTATCAAAGTGTTGCAAATACTATGATTAGGTAGCCGAGCCTACTAGTTGCATTATTGCATGTGTTGCATTAGGCATCTTGCATAGTTAGGATCATGCATTGTTTCTAACTAGTTTTTTGTTTTGGCTTGGAGTACTCGGTAAGTTTTATGCTTTAGCATACTTGCATGAGTGTGAGTATTGCCATGTTTCGCATGCTTGCCATGAGGCAATGTGCTTATTTGCCAAACTGCATGAGTGCCTGTAGATGAAGGCTTTGTTGCTTGAATTGGAACAATTCAACGAATGAGAGTTTTAAGCCCACTTTGTTGTGGCAAATCATGTTTTAAGCCCACTTGAGGTGGCAAATCCACATTTCTAAGCCCACTTGGGGGTGGCGAATTCAAACCATTTTTGCAAACAAACACGAATTGAATTGTTCCAAGTCTTGTGACTAATCTATACTTGCTTGTGTGCGTCACATAGTAAAGCTAGTTTAATAACCAGAATAAGAACACAAGAGGTTTATAAAACAACATATCATGCTTAGTAGAGGTCGATCTTTGATCGGGCGAGCAGGGGTGCTCATTTCAAGACCTTCCCCTCTCGTACCTAAGTTCCCGAACCGAGGCAACTTTGGTGATGACGGACATGTGGCCTTTGGCATGAGTCAGGGTTTTCTAAATTTCTCCAAAATAAAATATTTAGGTGGCGATCTGGAAAAGCAGTTCAATATTTGGTATTATTTGATTGAAAATCGATTTTCCAAAACGGTTTGCCAGATGTGAACTCTTTGGTGATTATCAGTTTCACATTGCACTTTGTGAGATTAGATACAGAACCACAGGTAGAGTCCGAACTGTGAGGCCTTCTTTTCAAACCCTTTCCGAAAGGCGGGGGCGCGAAAAAGGCAAGTCCACACTCGTGTCTTAAATTTTGGAAAGTTTATCTATATTGAAGATTTTACATCCGTTTAGAAATATTTTTTTTGGGCTATCGGTGTAGGATAACTATGATTGTTGTAGAAATTGCATAAGGAGTAGGTGAATTGAAACTAATTTCTCATCCATATGCATTGAACATTTGTTGCTCATTTATTACATTGTAAATGTATATAATTTTGAGAAAAATGGGTGAATGTTTGAAAGATGTGTGTATCACCAAATTAAGATGGCTTGTGTGTTTAGGGTGAAAGTCCTGAAAAACATGTGTATACATGGGTGCTAATTCTCGCAGACGAAATATATGTAAAATGGCAATAGTATTGCTTGTATAGACTATGTTTACATGGGTTTCGTTTGATGGTTTTCTGCGGATGAAACATCTGTGAAAGGTTGTACTGATTGGAGAATTTCCCCTTGTTCCCTATGATAGAGAACATGATTTGAGAATTGTGATATAAATTGAGCATGGCATGATTTTGAGAAAGAAATATAAACCATTTTGACATGGGCATTGCATATGCATTTCACCCTTATATCTTTGTTAAGATTCATCTATTGTGTTAAATTATTTCTATTGGGCTTTGGCTCACCCTAATTGGAGAAAATCATTTTCAGGTGCTGGTGATATGCCTTCACTAAGAACATAGCTCGGATGGACTGTAGAGCTAAAGGCTTTGTTTTGTTATTTTGTATTCACTTTTGTACAAGCCTAGGGCTTTATTTGTATTGAGTTTAGGACTCACTTTGATGTACCCAAGCCTTAGCTTGGAAAGATGTAAGGCTTTAGGGCATATGATTATCTATTTAGATTTGTAGCACCTCCATTTCACACTTAGGCAAACAAGTGGTTTGAAACCACTTTCAAAGCAAAACCAAAAAGTGAAGAAATGAGGGAGATTGCAGAGATTATAAGTGCTGAAATTAGGTGAGAAAAAGCACTAAAACATGCAATCAACTCAAACCAATGGTATCTAGTGGCCTAAAAGACCAAGCTAGTGAAAGGACTTCTACAACTATGCAAAACAAGACTCAAATGACTTAACTAGCCAAAAACAGAGTTACAACAGTCCAAAAAAAAGCCTAAATCATGCTGGAATTAAGCTACAAATTGCTAGAAAAATAGGCTAACACATAGAGCTATCTAGGCTAGCAAACAAGACATAAGGAGAGGAGGCTAACCCCTCCTATTTTGAACTTCAAAACATGATTTTTACCATTGAAATTACTCTGAAATCCAGTGTTTAAAAGCTTGGAAAAAGCTGATGAAAGAATGGGAAACACAAGTGGAAAGGCTTAGAAAGTAAGGTTCAAAGAAGGGTGATTAACCCCTCTACCTTTAATAGCCTTAAACCACAAGCTTCAGCCCATAAAAATAGGTTTTAAAGATCTTAAAAATAGCAAGAAAAGATGGAAAACAAAAGGTGTAAAGATGGTACAAAGGCAAGAGAAAGTTTACCTCTTGGAGAGGAGTGAACCCTTAAGCCATAAACCACCAATTTCCACATTCTCAAGTGCTTCAAGAGCTCAAATCCAAGCTCAAATCACCTTATGGGCATAGGCTATGCAAGTTGCAAAAGAAAGAGAGAATAGGCTATGCAAGTTGCAAGTGTTTGGGCATAGGCTATGCAAGTTGCAAAAGAAAGAGAGAATAGTTGAGAGAGAGGATTGTAGAGAGAGAGGATTTTTCCAAAAATATTTCATTCCTAAATGTTTTCTAACCTTGAAAGTAAGAAGAGAGGCCTTCTATATATAGAAAATACAGTCCCTTAGTCGAAAATATCAAGCCATTGATAGTTGGAGCTTTTGGGGGACAGCTGGCACAAAATATCTAGCTTTTTCACCATTGGCCGACAAGCCAGAAGTGTGGCCGGTCGGCCATCAAAAATCTGCTTCTAGGCCCAACTTCAAATGGGCATATCTTCTTCATCCGGACTCCTTTGCATGTCATTCTTGCATCTAAATTGAAGCTCCTGAAGTCTACTTCCCAAAGGTGGCAGCCTCACATATAAATTCTAAGTGTGTTAAGATATATGCCTATTTTAGTGAAGGTTGCTCAGTTTTGGCTTAGCCGGATTGATGCCTAACTTCAACCAGCCATATCTCCCTCATCCGGACTCGGCTTTAGGAGATTCTTAACTGTAAAATGAAGCCTCGGAAGTCCACTTTCCAATGGTGGTGGCCTCAAAACTTAAGTCCAAGTGTACTAAAGGATAGACCTAATTTAGTGAAGGCTATCCGGTTCTCTCTTAACGGTTTATGCCCAACTTCTTCCCCAACTAGGTTTCTTCCCTCTCCTCTTATTTTCTTGAACTCCAAACCTCTAAATAAGATGTTTAAAAGATTTTTCAAAGAGTTCACCTCTCTTTCATTTATTTTCACTTTGTCCTTACTCGGTTTACCGAAAAGCACAATTTTTAACGGAATGCGAGATTCGGAACATCGTGGAAACATTTTCAAAAATATTTTGAAAGATAGGGTTTAAAGTCCAAAATCATTTTGGTCAAAATAGTTTTGGTCCAAAATGGGGTGTAAGGTTGGATTTAGAGCTCTTCTTACTGAAGAAATCGAACATTTGTACAACATAACTTTCATCATCGAGTGATCAATCAGTGGCACCCAAGTCTTAAGGGCGGTCAAAAGTGGGGTGTCTACAGTGGGTTTCTAGACTTTCATCAAAGACACACAGGCCAACATGATAAAACCACAACCATGCCCCTAACTAGATCCACCAAGGTATTCACCTAGTTTTCTCAAAACGATACATTTTCAATGATTAAGTATGAAACAATGCTCAATGCACGATGTATGAGTAGTTGGTTTCAATTAGCATAATTCTCATACAATTTCTACAACAACTAAAGCTATCATCCACTAATCGCCCAAAACAGATATCTCTATACAACAAATAAATTTCCAATAACAATTATAATTTCATAATCTCAAAATGGAAGTGATAATGCATATTCAACTCCACTCTCATCATCAACGGATAAATTCATTTTATCCTTTCAAATCCAATACATTTCCCTTTCATTCATAGGTCAAACACTAATAATTTTCGAAAAAAAAAACTTTTACCTTCAAAAGTCCATTTTTAGAAGAAATTTCCAATACTTCAACACAACTCAATAATATACTCATTCCCACAACCTTTTTCAAAAACCCATTTGAAAACTCCTCTTTTACATTTCAAAAATCAAACCTTAAATCAAACCTCCAACTCCCAAATCACAATAATTTACAAGAAGCGCATAACGAATCTAAGAATCATACAAGGAGATTGAAGAAGTCCTTACCTCAAGAGTAAAAGAAGAAGGAAGCAAGACCTAACTCTAGAAGGAGTCAAAAATGTAAGTTTCACCACTTAAAATGTTCTCCTTTGCAAGCTCTACACTTTACTCCAAAGCACTAGGGCAACGAGATAAACGGATTTGGGTGTATTTAAGTGTTTAGCTAAGAACTAGAGAGAGTGTGTACAGAAATTAGATTTTGGGATGTTTTAGAGAGAGAGATAGAGAGAAGGTAAAAAGTGACGAAAAATGACATTTCCCCAATTTGATATACACACAGACTGCTCGAGTGACCAAACCACCACTCGATCATTAAACACAAGTAAGTGACACAGCTTGAGCGACCAAAAGCGCTCAATGACTCACTCCCAGAAGTTTTGCAGACTACAGAAATCGCTCAAACAAAAAAAGAACCGCTCGAGCGAAGATCACCCTACTCTTAGTAGTTTTGCAAACTTGCAAAAGTATTGAAAGAACCCAAAGACCGCTCGAGCGAAGGAAAGACTACTCGAGCAAACCTAAACAAAAACAGACATGAACTCCTTTGAAAAATGAACTACCAACCTTCTCACAACACAACCAATAACTCCAGATAGCCAAACTTAACAACAACAAAACAAAAATGAGTACAGACAACAATACAGAGTATCGCATCCTAGATCCAAGAACATGAAAGAGTCAAGTCTAACCCAAACCGTTATAATTACCAAACACCACCATTCGCATAAAATCTAACCAACCACCCAATCAAACTTGAAAGCACAAAAATACAATGCATATATACATTTATACAAAAATAACATCAACAATTTGTATTTTTATATTTTTAATAATTTTTAAAAATATTTTCATCAATTTTTTTTTTTTTACTTTTTCGATCCATTTAATCTAGATATACTTAAAAAAAATTTAAATTTTAAATTTTAAAACTTTATTGAATACAACAAAATATGATAATGTACTAATTTTTTTGTATTTTCTTTGTATTTGGTGAATTTAAAAAAATAAAAAATTATTATACTTTTTAAGTATATCTAAATTAGGTGTATCTAAAATAAAAAAATTATGTAAAATATTTTTAAAAATCAGTAAAAACAAAATAGCTCAATTTTTTGAGAAGTAAGTTAAACAAAACAATATGTTATTTCCCTTGAAATGATATGAACAAAATGTTTATATTATTTTATTATTTTATATGTATAATGATTAAAGGGTAAATATGTCATTTTAATCCAAAAGTTAACACCGTCGACATAATTACACTGATAGGGGGTCAGTGTAATTTTTCAAATATGAAGGGGGATCTATATTAAATATAAATCTCAGGGAGTGTCAATGTAATTTAACCAATTTATTATAAATAAGGCTCTGTTTGTTTTGACGTAATTTTTTTTTTTTTTTTTACCTGAAGAAACTTTTTTGACCAGTTTGAACCTACCTATTTAAAAGGGAACCGGTCGATCGGTTGGTCAACCGGCCAGACAACTAATTGGTTGACCGGTTGGCCCACCCCAACGGTAATGCACAGTGAAATAGTGAAATCTGAAACTTATTCTCACTTTGATAAATTTTTTGTTGTATTATCATTTTGACACCAATTTAGTGAAACTATTAGAGTTTCAAAAAATGACTTTTTTACTAAATTTTAAATCTAATATAAAATTTGATAAATCGTTGGAGATGATCTAAACAATTGTCATTTGCACTTTCTTATATATAAAAGTAGAAACGAAATGAGATTTATTTTATTTTTTTAATATTTTTTAGGTACAACGATGTGGAATTTGTGAGTGTGGTTGGTTTATATTTTGCTTTGGCTTCATATCAACCATCTTATCATGTATACGGTCACTTCGTAGTGGGATTACACATCATTTAAAGCATCTTCTTCTTTTCCAAATACAATGGACATTTAGGGCTGGTTTAGGATAATTTAAACAGCAATGATTGATTGAGTGTCATAATTTTTATAATTTAATGGTTCGAAATTATTAAAATGATATTGTTTTAAGTATAAAATAATTTTAAAATTGTCAAAACGGTCATTTTGATAATTTTGAGTTATTTAGTTTTTAACTTTTTAACTTTTTAATTTTTTTTAAATTAGGACAAATAAAACCTTAATCTTGTGTCAAAATGTCATCATACACAACATCTCACACGTGTTTCTCATATTTGGATTCCAAGCTTCCTTAAAAAGTAAATTCGAATTCCAAGTGCCATCTCTTATAATTCTAAGCCTAAAGTAGAATTATGTTATAAGTATTATGAATTATTTAGGCAAAGTTTGGGAAGACTAAATAAGTGCACTTTTTGTGTTTTTAGACTAAAAATTTGAGGTTGAAAATATGAATGTTTGGGTTAACTTTTTGACTTTTTATAGAAAAATATGGAATAAAAAATTATAAAAATTAGTTTGTAGTGGAAAATTAGAATTGGGAATTGTGCAGCCGTAATTGTTGACTTTTGATAAATAGTAATGACTTTTTAACTTTTTGAATAACTTTTTGACTTTTTGGCTTTTTTTAAACTACCCAAACTTGACCTTAGTGTCGCGGATGTCAATATCTAGCATCACACTATTTATTAGTGTAACATTTACATATATTAGTGTAGGACTCAATTTATTGAATGGTGTAATATTGTTGCATGACATTGAACAATTTTTGTATAAATAAACGGTAGTGCTATATACACCAATTAATGTACACACTAGTGTATCAATTAGTGTTATTATATTATTAATGACTTTATTTATTATACAAATTATAAATACTCAAAACCTCTAAAATTATGTCACATCATCTGTTGGTATATTAATGTGTACACTAATTAGTACATATAGCATTATTCATAAACAAAGTATGTCTTGCTAATTTGTGTTTTGTTATATTTTAAATTTTAAATTTGTGAGGAGAGACAAATTTTTAAAAAATTATTAAAATTTTTAAAAAATTATTAAAATTTTTAAAAAATTATTAAAATTTTTAAAAAATTATTAAAATTTTTAAAAAATTATTAAAATTTTTAAAAAATTATTAAAATTTTTAAAAAATTATTAAAATTTTTAAAAAATTATTAAAATTTTTAAAAAATTATTAAAATTTTTAAAAAATTATTAAAATTTTTAAAAAATTATTAAAATTTTTAAAAAATTATTAAAATTTTTAAAAAATTATTAAAATTTTTAAAAAATTATTAAAATTTTTAAAAAATTATTAAAATTTTTAAAAAATTATTAAAATTTTTAAAAAATTATTAAAATTTTTAAAAAATTATTAAAATTTTTAAAAAATTATTAAAATTTTTAAAAAATTATTAAAATTTTTAAAAAATTATTAAAATTTTTAAAAAATTATTAAAATTTTTAAAAAATTATTAAAATTTTTAAAAAATTATTAAAATTTTTAAAAAATTATTAAAATTTTTAAAAAATTATTAAAATTTTTAAAAAATTATTAAAATTTTTAAAAAATTATTAAAATTTTTAAAAAATTATTAAAATTTTTAAAAAATTATTAAAATTTTTAAAAAATTATTAAAATTTTTAAAAAATTATTAAAATTTTTAAAAAATTATTAAAATTTTTACAAAATGTCTCACATGACTATAAGATTACATTATATAAGTTTCATGTAAATCACACATCACATTCATTCGAGACATTTGAAGAAAAAAATTGAGATCTAACATTACTCAAACTTGACCGACAAGTGCGTTTTGGAAAAGCACTATTGGTTCCAAAAGCAAGTGAGCTGATGCACATTAGGCAAATTAATGAATACCAAATAATATAATGACATCATCATTTTTAAAGAATTATAATAGAAGGTAGTTTGAACCCTTTAGGCTGTTGAGTTTTTTTCCTTTATTTTTATATTATTATATATAAAATGCTATGAATTATAAAAAATATTTTACAAAAATAGTCTCGAAGTTGTGGTTGGTCGATCGGCGGATTCACAAGGAAATCTTAGGATTGACCGACAATGGCTTCAAAATGATTCTCATGAAATATTTTTTTATGATCCTTAATATTGTTGAATTTTATATGAGTGACAATCGTGACATAGATGAAATAAATTATTAGGTGTTTTAAGAGTAAGTGAAGTTGATGCCCCCAATTTAATAAGGATTGGTGTAAATAATACGTTTATCACTTTTCGCCATGTTTGTTTGGACGGACTGGATTAGCATTCCCATAACTAATAGTCCTAAGACTACGAATCCGTTGGATTATGTATCCTATCTTAACTAATAGTCAAGTTTAAAATCATTAATCCGTATTTTAATTGTTTAACCAAATATTAGATTAATAATTTTATTGGACTATTAGTTCAATCCCAATCTCATGTCCACCCAAACAAACATAACCTTTATGTCATAGTGGTGGTACATGTACTAACTAATGTATTAATTAGTGTATTAATTAATATTATGATATTATTACTGACTATATTTATTATACACATTACAAATACTCAAAACTTCTAAAATAATATCACATCACCTATTAGTACCCTAATTAGTACACCAATTCATATATGTAACATTACTCTTTATGTTAGTGCTCTAATCAACCTATAAAGAGAAGTTTCTTTGATAACGGACATTACTCTAAGAGAACAAAAATATTTTTCAGAGGACAATGGTAAACATTTATGTTGTGTTTGGTTGAAAAATTTGTAGGACAATTTTTATTGTATTTAAATAAATTAAATTCTGTTGTGTACTAAACAACAATCAGAATATAAAGAAATAAAGAAAATGAGAGAATTTGTTTGATTATAAAAATCAAACTCGAAATAAAAATAAATAAATAAAAACAGATTTTATTTTGTTACAAAAATAAAATTAAAATCTGATTTAAATAAACAATAATAACACTGAAAATAAATTAAATAACTTACTTGATTTAATTTTTTCGAATTATAATCTGATCAAGTCCAGTGTTTGACACTGTATCCTTAAGACAGATTCGTCCTCTCCACGGTGCTTTCAGAATTTGGACGTCTATCTCCCAGGATGAAATGATCTACTACAAACAATAGCAGCACTACAAATTGTTTGCCTTACGAACATACTAAGTGTTTACACTTTTTCTTTCAGAAAATAAATGCAGCAAAATGCAGAGATTTATAGCAGAG
>NW_021030853.1:286618-297270 GCF_004153795.1 Camellia sinensis
GAGGTGGGTGATGCGCCTTTGTTGGGTCCGGAATTGGTAAGGGAGACGACGGAGAAAGTTGAGCTTATCCGAAGGAGGCTTGTTACAGCCCAGAGTCGCCAAAAGAGTTATGCCGACCGTAGGACGAGGCTTTTGGCGTTTGAGGTAGGTGATCATGTTTTCTTGAAAATATCACCTAGGCGAGGTCTGATGAGGTTCGGGAAGAGTGGGAAGTTATCCCCTTGGTTTATTGGTCCCTTTGAGATCCTCGAGAGGATTGGGGAAGTGGCTTATCGTTTGGCTTTGCCACCGCAGTTGTCCGGAGTGCATGACGTATTTCATGTGAGTATACTTCGGAAGTATGAGCCGGATCCATCCCACGTGTTAGATTGGACCGACTTAGAGGTAGATGAGGATGCCTCATATGAGGAGAGACCGGTTCGGGTCTTGGATAGGTGGGATCAGGTCCTGTGTGGCAAGACCATTCCTTTGGTGAAGGTTTTGTGGAAGCATCACGGAGTGGAGGAAGCCACTTGGGAACGTGAGTTGGAAGTCCGTGAGAAATATCCGGACTTGTTTGTTGATGTGTGACCATGTAACGGAATTTTTGTAATATTGTTGAACGTTAAGAGCATTGTATGTGTCTTACGTTGTAAAACATTGTAAATGTTTTGGATAATGGAAGTTTGTTTTAACATTGCGTATGTTAAGTAGATTGTGGAAATGCAAGCATAATATTAATGTTGCATGTGCTAAGAAATTATGAGAAACAGATTGAAATTGGTAGATTTCAAAAGAATGCATGTTGATAATGCAGGTTGTTATGAATAATGTGTTTTGCCTCTTGAAAAGAGATGGGATCGACCGGTAATGGGTCGGGTTGTTTAATATTATGCTGTAATATTGTTGAGAATGGAGAAAACCCGTTTTTGAAAAACTTGTGTTTAATTTCGGGGACGAAATTGTTTAAGGGAGGAAGGTTATAGCGATCCCGGTTGTCCCTTTACTGTTCTGTTGCATTCCGGACTCGGTTCCGTAAAGTTGGTAGTTGTATCTATCTTGTTGTCGTCCTTTAATTCAACTTGATTGAGTTTTAGGATGTGTTGGGCAGGGTTGTTACAGGTTGGTTAGGCCTTGGTTTCAATTTCTTTTTGCTCAGTTTTTAGGCGGTCCGCTCGAGCGGGTCTTCTTGCGCTCGAGC
This sequence comes from Camellia sinensis, assembly GCF_004153795.1. Classification (NCBI taxonomy): domain Eukaryota; kingdom Viridiplantae; phylum Streptophyta; class Magnoliopsida; order Ericales; family Theaceae; genus Camellia; species Camellia sinensis. The sequence goes on from NW_021030853.1 coordinate 287,799, forward strand.
GGGGTTTACACACTTCCAGTATTTCGTGGCCCTGCAAAACTTCTACAGGTGTGTTTTCTACGCTCGAGCGGGTTTCTTGCGCTCGAGCGGGTAGCGCTCGAGCAGGTAGTTCTTTTCCTGAAAAGTTCTGGGAGATGAAAATCTGCACTCGAGCGGACTAGCTTTTCACGCTCGAGCGGATGTGTTTTGCTTTTGTTTCTTGGTGCTCGAGCGGTCATCTATGCGCTCGAGCGGGACCAGATATTTGTGCTTAACGCTCGAGCGTTCTATTCTCAGCTCGAGCGGGTCATACGTATATGAGTTATCCGCTGGGTGATTTTAAATCACTTTTTACTTTCCTTTCTCTCTCCTACTTTTTCTAAAACCCAGTTTTGAGAGCCTCTCTCTCTAGAAACTCCCTTCTCTCTAGGGTTTGATCTAGTTAGAGTGTCCTCATTCTCTTCGGCCTTTGTTAAAGTTGTGTTAATCGTCGAGGGCGTCGTTTTGATCCGAAAATCTTGGCCTTTGGAACACTTTGGTTTTGGTCTCTTCTCCATCCGAGCTCTAACTTCGAGGTAGGGATATCCTACTCCTCTATATGAGCTTTGTCTTTAAATTCTAGCATTTTGAAATGTTGGGGGTTGTTGGGTAATTTTGAGAGAGTTTGGGCCCTTGTGTAATTTTCCAAAAGTTGGGGTTTTTAATTATGTAAAACCTAAATGCATGTTTGGCATGAAGGAGTGAAATTAATGTTAGAGCATTAATGAAAATGGAACCTAAGGGTTGTAATGTTAATTATGGAAAAGCCCTAATTACATTGGTTAATTAATTTGCATAATTAATTATGAGAAATGGGGAATTGATTTGGAAAGGTATGGGATTAAAGGGTGTAGTTGGATTATTTGTTGCTCACCCAGTTGAAATGTTGATTACATATCCATTGTTGCATTTATTTTCTATATAGAAATAACTGCTTTGGACTATCGGTGGAGGATAGTCTTGATTGTTGTAGACAATGCATGATGATTAGGCAAACTGAAACTAATCACTGGAATGTGTCATTGAGTATGACGGTTGAAAGAATACATTAAATTTATGTATTGTGTGGTGATGTGTATAATTATTGTTTATATGCTTTGTGTTGTGTTGGAGGAGATAGGGGATGTACTCCACGATTTAGGGGAAGATAGGGGATGGACCTCTAAACCGGATGTTGTTGGGAGAAGATAGGGGATGGACTCCATAGATAGAGCTCATGTGCTTATCTAGTAATGTGTTGACACAGCTCATATGCTTGTCCTTGGAAGTGTGATAGTGCTCTTATGCATATCTATGGAAGTAATGATATAGCTTGTATGCTTATCTGTTGGTGTTGATATAGCTAATACGCCTATCTAATATGAATTGGGAAGAAGTTTAATATGAGTTACTGTTTCATATAAGTTGTTTGGCCAGGTTCTGAGCCATGGTTATAAATTGAGAATTGAAAGGAATTGGAAAATGGATTGTAACATGGACTTGTATGTCATGAAACCGTAAAGCGTGATAAGGGAAAGTATTAGTGTTGGTCATCTATCAACTGCTAATCTTTTAGTCATTGTTCATATTTGGTTTAGTGTGTTTCTACTGGGTTGTGGCTCACCCTATATGGGAATATCATTTTCAGGTATAGGTAGCATGCCACCTCTAAGGACATAGCTTGGGAGGCTAGAGGCGGGCAGACTTTTGTTGTTTAGTTTCTTTGATGTATTACATGTATATTCAAGCCAAGGGCTAAATATGTAAATGAGTTAGCACTCTTTTGTTGTAACCAAGTGTTAACTTGGAAAGCTGTAAGCCTTTAGGGCATTTGCTTTTGTCATTAACATGTAATACTTTTTGGTAATGAAACTCTGATAAATAGAAGGACGTGGAGCATTTATATATACCAATGCATGTTCATATTGATGGGTTTAATTTTATTATTTTGAGGGCGTTACAACTTGGTATCAGAGCGTACCGGATTCGAGTACTTTGGGTACGTAGGAAGTGATTAGGATCACAATGGGTTTGTCTCGCTTGATAGAGACTTAGATGTAGTGTCATATGCTATGCGCTTAATTGATAACATGCTTATGTGACTATGTGGGTATGGGATTTAGTTTCTAGGATGTTGATTGGATTCTTGGGTTCCTGTGAGTCTTGTTGGAAAGGCACTTGATCAATGCTGTTTCTAACCGGAACTCTAGTAACGCCTCGGGACTATCATTATCCGGAAATGAAATTCGTAAGTGCTTATGTGTTTATGTGCTTACGTAGAGTGAATTACAGTTGTCCATGCATTAGGACGCGAGAGTTATAGCTTCGGCACATTTGTGAATGTGCTAATAGTCTTGGTTACCTTTATTAGGATATCAGGACGAGGACGCGGTAGGCGTGGCAGACGTGGTAGGCAGGAGATGCCTTTACCGGAGGAAGTTCCGACAGTGCAGGAGGGAGTTGGTCAGGCCAATGTGGCCGAGCCAGCGGGTCAGCAGGCTATGAGTGCCTTGGCATGAGAGATAGCAGGAGCTTTGGGCATTCTCAGAGCTGAGAATCAAGCAGCTGAGGCAGGGCCTTCTTTCTTGAAAAGGGAGTTCTTCCTGTCTAACCCGGATGAGTTTGTTGGGGATCCAAAGGAGCCACTGGAGGCTGACGAGTGGTTGGAACAAATGAGTAAGACGTTCGAGATGCTTGGCATCGAGGATGGGGCACTGAAAGTGACCTTGGCATCCTTCCAGCTGAAGGGAGATGCGGGTCAATGGTGGAAGTACGAGAAGGCTCGTGTTGGTGGTACATGGGAGGCGTTTGTAAATGCTTTCCAGGAGAGGTTCTTATCTGCAGTGGCTAGGGAGAAGCTGATAGATCAGTTTAGCCGGCTTAATCAGCAGGGTATGTCTGTGGCAGAGTTTGAGGCCACTTTTACTAGTTTGTCTAGGTTTGCACCTGAGTTGGTGGCGTCAGAAGAACGCCGTTGCTATGAGTTTGAGCGAAAGTTGAGGCGGGTCCTCAAGTTGAGAGTTGCTGGGTCTTTCATCCGAGAGTATAGACATTTAGTGGATGCTGTAGCTCATATGGAGCTTATGATGCAGGAGGAGGACGAGGAGAAATATAGAGGCTCCAAGAGGGGCCAGGAGGGTCAGGGTGATGGCAAGAGACAGAGGGGTTATAACCCTCAGTAGTCTCAGGGTGGAGTTACTAGATCGACCTTTCCGGTGCCGAGTGTAGGCTCTGGGAGAGGTAGTCAGGGAGGCTTGACTTGTTTTACGTGTGGCCAACTGGGTCACAAGTCTTCGGTTTGCCCGCAGAAGGGAGGGGGTCAGGGAGCTGCTTCTTCTTCAGCTAGACCTCAAGCAAGAATCAGGGCAGGGGCTAGCCCTTGTCTTGCTATCAGTGTGGTCAGCCTGGGCACCTGAAGAGGTATTGCCCACAGTTGAGTGCTACTTCAGGAGCGTCTGGTTCTAGGCAGACGCAGAGTTATCAGCCAGCTCAGTCTGTGCAGGCCTCGAGGGCCAATTAGGGAGCTTCGTCATCCCAGTCTATGCAGCAGTCTTTTGCTCCTAGAGGTGAGCAACTGGAGCAGGGGCCTACAGGGCGCGTGTATGCTGTTACCGCGCAGGATCTAGTACTGGCTCCATCAGTAGTGAGAGGTACTTTTCTGTTTTGCAACTCGGTTGCTAGTGTGTTGATTGATACGGGTGCGTCTCATTCTTTTGTATCTGCTGCATTTGCATCTGTGTTGGAGTTGGAGTTAGCACTATTGGCATCTTCTATATGTGTAGTATCGCCTATTGGTGGTGAGTTGATCTTGAAACAAGGTGTTAGGGGTTGTGATATAGAGGTCGCCGACCATAGGCTTCCTTTTCCTTTTGTTGTCATGCCTATGAAGGGTTTTGATGTTATTTTGGGTATGGACTTGCTATCGTCATACCGAGCTGTTATTGATTGCTACCGCCAGACGGTCACCGTATGTACCTTGAGCGGGGAGTGTTTCCATTTCTTGGGGAACCGGGTTAGTAGTGTGTTGCCACCGGTGTATGATCCGCGAGGGCAGAGTGAGCTTAGTGGTCTACTTGCTAGCTTTGAGAGTGGTGAGGGTGATGAGACCCTGATTGTGTTGCCAAGGGTGGTTTGTGAGTACTCGGATGTTTTTCCCGAGGATCTCGTTAGTTTGCCACCTCACCGAGAGATAGAGTTCTCTATTGATTTAGTGCCCGGCACAGCGCCGATTTCTATGGCACCTTATCGTTTTGCCCCAGCCAAGTTGAGTGAGTTGAAGATTCAGCTCCAAGAATTGCTAGATAAGGGTTTTGGTATAATTATTTTTAGTGGATGGATTTTCCCAATACAAAGGATATGAAAGACAATAATGGAGTGTTTGGCAAAAGGTTTTTTCGGCTTTTTGAGTTAAAATAGCCCTAATTTTTTTTTTTAGAATGTCATATCAAATTCATAATTATTTTTATTTTTTCTCTCACAAATATCACGTTCAACTACAAAAAAATTCAACACTCTTCCCAAACACAATTATTTTAGCCTATTAAAATAATCAAAAACTAAATTAAAATGAGTCTGAATCCTCTGTCATGGCTCCTATAGTGCTTCCTGCCATGCTCCAAAACATTGTCATTTTCTCCCTTTTTTCTCCCTTTCTTCTCTTCCTGACCTCTCAAACGTTTGTGAGCTCTCTCTCCTAAACCAATAACGAAACCCAAATTCGAAATAAACTTAGAAGAAGAAAAGAAAAAGAAGAAGTGCATTCCACTTGAAACTCACATTCTTCATCGACAAAGCCTTAGCTCTCTACTCACCGATCCGACTCTCTATGATTCATTTTCCCTATAAGAGAAAGTAATATAGGTGTCGTAGAACTCGAAGGGGCCGAGATTCGGGTTCTTCACGGTGTACACGATGGCTAATCAGATTTCGAGTGAGGCTAAAGTGGTGAGATTGTCGATTGCGGTGTAGCTTAGCCATAATTTGGGGGTTTTAGGGCATAAGATTGCGAGATCGACAGTGGCGAAGATGGCAGTTTGGAGGACAAAGCGAAGGGCGATGATGATTATGCATCTTGTGGGGTTTTTTGGGATTTTTTGTACCTTGATTTTGGTAACAAATAAGTATTTGTTTTGAAATCTGGATTGAAAGATGTATTGGAAGTGCTTGTAAAAATGTCTGATTGAATATAGTTGGTGTGAAATCTGAGTTAAATGATGCACTTAGTATTTGGTTTGAAATTTTGGTTTGTAAGACGCGTTGCTTGTGCTTGTAAAAATGTTTGACTGAATATAATTGTTTCACTTTGGTTAATAAGTTCCTTACCCTCTCTTGTTTGTTTTCTTTATAGACAAGTGTTTATTTATTTATTTATTTTTATGTAGTCTTGACTGTTTCAGTGCTAGTGCTGATGATGATGGTGCTAGCAATGGAGATATAATTAACTATAATAGTGGAAAAAATTGGTGTTCTAGTTTTTCTTTTGGGGACTTGGAGGTGTAAGGAGGTGAAGCATGAAAAATGCAAAGAAGTTAAGAAGAGGAAACAGTGTACAAAAATGTATAAGGTTTTGATTGTGAGAGAAGGGGGTGTAAAAATTTGACAAATCATAAAACACTCAAATTGTCTGCATTGATCTTTGGCCAAGACAAAGAAATGTTATAATTGGTCGATGAAACTACAAATCAGTTTTGAAATCCATAAAAAGATATACATTATCTCACTTTATCTAGTATTGAGGATGAAATTCTAAAAGGAGTTACTAAGAAAAAATTGCTAGACTTGCCAAACATTCTCGATGGTGCATCAATGAGATTCCCATTCACAAATCAACTATGACTTATATACCACAAACTTCAAAAAAAAAAAAAAAATCTTAAAATCATAAATGTCTGAACGTAGAAGCAAATAATATATCACAAGATGGAAAGCTGATATAACACTCCGTAGTAATTCAAGATCGAGGCAGTCATATTCTCTGCAAAATAACTTATTACACACCACAAGATTCAATATAAAGAGAGTAGCTAAGCTGATGCATACAAAATACAATATTTGCCCAACCTCTTCAAATTTTTAACAAAAGCAACATTTGGTGACAACAGAAATTGGAAAATATGATTTTTTTCTTATGCCAATAAGATTTCTAGAAAAAATCAGAAACAAGTGTCATTCTCTCCAAACTAAATCAAACCAAACCTTTAGTCCCATTAAATGGGATCGGCTACAGAAACTATTCTGCTCCATTCGACTCTATCAAATCGATTCAAAGTATGATTTATTGTCATAAGGGATCCTAGCACCGTTTTTATGTGTTAGTTGTCAGCTACCTAACACACAAGTCTCCTCCTTTACCGGGGCTTGAGATTGGAGGAGTTATTAAACAACCCCAGCGAAGTTGAGTGTCATTCTCTTCAAATAAAAAAGAAAAAAGAAAAATTTAAAAAAAATATTGCTAAACTTTCACTCCCATCAAATATAAAATGAACTTTAATCCCTATGCACTATCAAGCACTACCATTCATTAGCTTCCATCCCTGAAGCTCACACTACAAGAAATTGCATTTTTAACGACTAAATTTTTTGTTGCCAAAAGTCAAATTTTAGTCGCCAAAAAGTTTTCCCGACTAAATAGTTTGGTCACTGGCTTTGTCGCAAGAAGATTGTCTGGGAAGGTATTGGTGACTAAAAAATATTTAGTCACCGAAAGTCCTAAATTGGCGACTAAACAATTAGTTGGCAAAAGTAAAGGTATTGGCGACTAATTTTTTTAAGTTGCCGAAAGTCGCCAATGGGTGACTAAAAATTTAGTCGCCCAAAGTTTTCAATAAATGTGTTTTTTGTTTTAGCGACTAAAATATTTAGTCGCTAAAAACATGGCACTCCTTTTTGGCTACCATTTTTTTAGTCGCTAAAATCATGGTACTCCTTTTTAGCTACTAATTTTTTAGTTGCCAAAATCCTTTTTTTTTTTGGCTACTAAGTATTTAGTTGCCAACAAGTTCCCTTTTTATTTTTTGGCCACAAAGTGTTTAGTCACCAAAAGCTCTATTTATTAATTTTTTTTTTTAAAATGCTTAAATTGAATATTTTTCATTAAATTTTGAATTATATGCATTTCATTATCAATGCAACCTATAACCTGTACATATACAGAATAATACGTTTATCAATTATCATCTAAATCCATTATTAGTAATACCCATTTCATTATCAACTATCCAAAAACTTTAACTTGTAACATCATATTCTAAATATCATAAAAATCCACACCATCCAAGTATAATCCATCTAAATTAAATATTACATACAAAAACATTGGATTTCCAAAGCAGAGGGTTGTAGAAAAATAAATGGTTTCCATATACATAACAAATGCTCTTCGTACATAAAAATAAATATCCACAATAGCCCACGCAAAAGCAATCTGTAAAAAAAAAAAAAAAATTAAAAATAAATAAATAATAAGCTATATGCTTTAAGGACTTGAATTACATGACCTTAATTACATGACAAATTAAGGTCGGTCCATTAAGCCTCTTTCCCAGATCGTGGCTCCCTAAAGTACAACAGAAATTCATTTCTCATTACTTTGAATTTTGGTAGTGTCATCAACAATTTATCCCCAAATCCTTATGTTGCAAACACCATGGATGTAACTGAAATCATTCAAGGATCTACTTATCTAAAATAAAAAACTGAAGCTGGATAATGAAGTGAGTTTCTTGGTGTTTAGGAAATCAAAGTGGATTTAACATTCAAGCTACAGGCCTTTTTCATCTAAAGGTGCTAAATCTCTTTCTTCCATAGTACCTTCCCATCTATAAGAGATGCATACAACTCCGAAACCCTTTTCCCTAAAATCAGCTGGTACACTACTCAAGATGGATTCCTTTTCATCCATTGCAATATGAAAATGTAAGGAGAGAGAGAGAGAGAGAGAGAGAGAGAGAGATGAATGAGAAAAGAAGAAGAAAAAAAGGCGGGACAAATAAAGAATTGGAAATATTATTTCAATTGATTTGTGTAGAAGACATAAAGAATAATCAAAAGAACAGACAAATGTAGATAAGTTGGATCAACTATACTCCAAAAAGGAAAAAAAAAAATTATAGCCAAGTCAATAACAGAAAAACTGACAAGCCTATGAAATATAAGTTGGTCAGAATTTCATGCATGACTAAAAACCCATTTCAGGTCTAGGAGCCAGAGTTAAGAAAGGCAACATAATATTTCATTCAATTTTTGGGTCTAACATCACAGAGAGAGAGAGAGAAGGGGAGAGATTACTATCAGTTTTTTATTCACAACCTGTTAAAATGACCAAATTAATTCTCCATATTACAGTAGGTAGGATTAAATCCAAAGGGAGAGAACAAGATTGTCAAAACATTACTACTAAGAATAAAATGGTCAAGTAGAGCTTAATTTCATTTCTAATTTCAACAAATTAGAGTAATCATATGTGATATATGATTGAAATTTTATTCAACTATCAATCCATGCAAGAAGCTAGTCATTTCAGTTACAAATGAATGTGCCTCTAGTATAATAGTAACTGTAATCAAAATTGATTGCAACAAGCCCATTATAGATACCACAAAGCAAAACTCAATAGCAGATGTATAGCGATCCCGGATTTACCCTTGTTGTATAGTGATCTGGACATATGTCCATGGATGTTGGTAGTTGATTATTATCTTGTTTACATCCTTTCTTACCTTGTATTTCAGTTATAGGATGTGTTGGGCAGGTTTGTTACAGGTTGGTTGAGTTTAGAAACCGAAACTAGTTGCCCAGATTTTGGCCTGTCCGCTCGAGCGAGGGTTTTAACGCTCGAGCGGGGAATACACCCATCCAGTATTTCCTGTGCAGTGTTGGACGCTCGAGCGGGGGATTGGCCGCTTGAGCGGGAGGTTGTGAGTGACGCTCGAGCGGGGATTCGAGCGCTCGGGCGGGGTCCTGTTGTGTCGAGATGCTGGGAGAGTGCATCCGGCGCTCGAGCGGGAGTCTGTGAGTGCCGCTCGAGCGGGTGTTTGGACGCTCGAGCGGGGCGACTGGGTTTAAGTTCCGAGTTTTGACTTTTCAAATCACTTTTTCACTTTCTCTTCTCTCTCCTACTTTCCCAAAAACACCATTGTTGAGCCTCTCACTCTAGAACTCTACCTTCTCTCTAGGTTTTGATCTAGTAGGAGTGATTTTCTCATCCTTGGCCTTTACAAAAAAGTTGTTGATCGTCGAGGGCTACTTTTTAATATGAAAATTTCGGGATTTGGAGCACGTTGGGTTTTGTCATCTTCTCCCTTGGGGCTCCGGGTTTGAGGTAGGGATATCCTACTCCTCTCTATGGATTTTGTCTTTAAATTTTAGTATTTTGAGATGTTGGGGTTGGTTTGATAATTTTGTGAAAGTTTGGGACTTTCGTGTAATTTTACAAAAGTTGGGGTTTTATTTATAATAAACCTAGATGCATGTTTGG
>NW_021030853.1:298539-328861 GCF_004153795.1 Camellia sinensis
CTGGGCAAGAAAGAAGTCTTAAGAGATGAGGTGGTTGGAGAGGGGAACAGTGAATTACCTGCCAACTCAGATGAATTGGACGGGGTTGATAGATTGAGTGATGTCTCTGCTGTTTCTGAAACAGATATGATAAAGGATGGGTCTGAGGAAGGTGGTGCATGCGTAAGTCAACCAGCAGGGGTAGGGTTGAGCTATGAGCAATATGATGATGGTGATAGGTGTAGGGTAGACGCCGAAGTATACACCTCGGGGTTTATCAGAAGTCTGAGTGGGTCACATGGTAATTGGCAAGGTATCTAACTTGAAGTGGATCTTAATGGGGCCCAATTAGCAGGTGGTCTAGCTGGGCCGGCCCTTACATCTGATGGGCTGGTTCAGTCTCATTATAATAATCCTCAACATGGCTCTGAGGGGTCGGCCCATAGTTTTGCTGGGCAGGTTCAAATTCAACATTACAACCCACAAGGTCCATCTATTTATACGGCTCATTCATTACAAGTTCCCTCTTGTCCAGCTAGTAAGGTGAAATTGAAGGCAAAAGAAAGAGCAGTATCAAGAATTCAGTTTCAGAAAAAGCAAACTAAGGGGAAGTTCGGGGTCAACAAGAGATTGGAGGCATCATCTCTGAACTTGAGGAAAGGAGCTGTCTTCAGGTCAGCTGTAGCAGTCATTTCATTATCCATGGCAAGTGGAAATAGTAGAGGTCGGAGAGTGCTATCGGAGGCAGAGGCTTCTATACAAATTGGTAAAGCGTTGGGTCTAGAATGTGAAGATAAAGAAGAGAAGGTGCTGAGCAAGTTAGAGGAGTTGGAAGCTCAAGATAAACAGAGAGCTAAGAAGAAGGAAGGAGTGAAAAGCTAGTCTGTTATATCCAGCTGTTTTAAGAGTAATTTTCATACTCATGAAGATACAATCTTGGAATGTGAGAGGAATTGGAAGACCTGAAAAAAGGAGGAGGATCAAGAAAAGTCTTTTAGATAGGAAAGTGGATATTGTGTTACTTCAAGAAACTAGGAAGCCAGCAGTGGACTCTGATTTGGTTAGGTCTATGTGGCCTGGGGATAATTTTGATTATATGGGTGTAGATGCGATTGGTCGAGCTGGAGGACTATTATGTATTTGGAATCCTGAGGTATTTCAACTGAAGGCTTGCTGCAGTACACAAAATTTCATCCTATTATCAGGTACATTATTTTCCAGTTTTGATTGTGTTGTCATAAATGTGTATGGTCCTAATGAGGTGGGCAAAAGGAAAGAGACGTGGGACTCTCTAGTAAGGTTGAAAGCTAGTTTTATGGGGCCATGGTGTTTGGGGGGGACTTCAATGAAATCCGGAGTATTTCAGAAAGAATAGGGTGTTTAAGAAGGGATAGAGGAATGAGGGATTTTAATAATATGATTGATCAATTAGAGTTGATAGACATGCCTCTGTTAGGGAGGAAGTTTACGTGGTGTAACTCTCAAGCAAGGGAGAAATGGAGCAGAATAGATAGATTTTTGCTTAATTATGAATGGGTGCAGAATTTTTCTTTCAAACTATGGGGACTTCCTAGATTATTGTCTGATCACTGTCCTATTATTTTAATGGAGGATGAGAGGGACTGGGGCCCTAAACCCTTCAGGTTTCTTAATGCCTGGATTCTACATCCAAAATTCATTTCCTTTGTTCAACAAAGTTGGTCAGAACTTGGTGTGACAGGATGGGCAGGATACAAGTGCCTTATGAAGTTTAAAGCACTGAAACAGGCTCTTAAGAAGTGGAATGTGGAGGTGTTTGGTAGGATTGAATTAAAATTGAAAAGTGTGGAAGACGAGGCTTATTCGCTGGATTTGTTAGCTGAGGAAAGACCATTACTTGATACAGAATTGATTAGAAGAAAGGAAGTGAGGGGTGAAGTTTGGAAGTTAAGTAAAATGTTGGAATGGATTTGGTTACAAAAATCTCGTTTGAACTGGGCAGCTAAAGGGGATAAAAACACTAAGTTCTTCCATATAATGGCATGCAGCAGAAATAGTAGGAATTCTCTGTGTTCAATATCAATGAATGGTATGTTGCTTGAAGAGCCTTCGGAAATTAGAGATGCAGTTCTAGTTCACTTTATGAGGCTATTTTCGGAAGACTGGAAAGTCCGTCCCAAATTGTCTGGCCCTTTCAAGAGTATAGGAGGTGCTCAAACTGTGGCACAATTGGAGGCAGATTTTACAGAGGAGGAGATCTGGAATGCTATAAAGTGTTGTGATGGAAATAAGGCTCCTGGGCCTGATGGGTTCAACATGTCCTTTAAGAAATGTTGGCAAATAGTGCGGGTTGATGTATTACAGTTTATGAGGGAGTTCCATCAGAATGCTAATCTGGTTAGTGGAATTAATAGCTCTTTTATCGCCCTAATTCCAAAAGTTTCAAGTCCTTCTTACTTGAATGAATATAGGCCTATTAGCTTGATTGGATCCTTGTACAAAATCTTAGCTAAGGTGTTAGCTAACAGATTGAAAAAGGTGATGCCCAAGATTATTGGTGAGGCCCAGTCAGCTTTTTTGGGGGGAAGGAATATCTTAGATGGGATTTTGATAGCTAATGAAATAGTGGATGGGTGCAAGAGATCTAACCGAAAAGGTTTGGTGCTTAAGTTGGATTTTGAAAAGGCCTATGACTCGATTAATTGGGAGTTTTTATTTGATATGTTGTCGAAATTTGGCTTTGGATCTAGATGGGTTAGATGGATGAGATCTTGTGTTTCCTCTGCCAAGATCTCTGTCCTAGTTAATGGGTCACCAACATCTGAGTTTTGTCCACAAAGAGGTCTTAGACAAGGAGATCCGTTGTTACCATTCTTATTCAACATTGTTGCAGAGGGCCTCAATATCTTACTGAGTAGAGCTAAGGAGTTGGGCATAATTAAAGGGGCTGAGGTGGGTTCTAATGGCCTTAGAGTCACACATTTGCAATTCGCGGATGATACGATTATGTTTTGTGGTGCAAATAGAGTGGAGGTGACCAACATCAAAAGAATTCTACGATGTTTTGAGATTGCTTCGGGCTTGAAAATTAACTATCACAAGAGTGTCATTTGTGGTGTTGGGGTGGATGAGGAAATAGTGCAAGAGTTTGCTGATTCTTTATATTGTCTTAACCAAAAGTTGCCTCTCAAATATTTGGGACTACCTTTGGGGCAAATCCTAGCTGGAGGAGTACCTGGAAACCTGTTATTGACAAGTTCAAATAGAAATTGTCCTCATGGAAGAGAAGGTTGCTATCCTTTGCCGGGCGCCTAACTCTAATCAAATCTGTTTTGTCCTCTTTACCTATCTATTATATATCTTTGTTCAGAATTCCAGCTGGAGTGGCTAAGGAGATTGAGAGATTGCAATCAACTTTTCTTTGGGGTGGCTCTGATCTTAGAAGAAAAGTTCACATGGTCCGGTGGGAGGTGATTACTAAAAATAAGAAATTAGGAGGGTTAGGTGTGAGGAGGATTAAAACTTTGAATCAGTGTTTACTATTAAAATGGTGGTAGAGATTTGGTGCGGAGAATCATTCGCTTTGGAAGGATGTGATCTGTGCAAAATATGTGCCAGTGGATGGTAGATGGTTCCCAAAACTGCTTGGTAGAGGTTCAAAACTTTGGACTGATATAATTCATGTTGTTCATTCCAATTCAGAGCTGCATCAATTCTATATGAATAATTCTAAGATAGTTCTGGGGGATGGGAGAAGAGCTCTTTTTTGGAGGGACAAATGGGTGGGTAATGTTTGCTTAATGGATGAATTTCCTAGGCTCTTCTTATTATCTAATGATAAAGATGGTGTGGTTAGAGTGTTTTTTGAAAGAAGGGCAGAGGATGGTGGATGGAACCTGGGATTTAGAAGATCTTTGATGGTTTGGGAGGAGGAAGAAGCTTATAGATTATCCTGTCTGCTTTGCACTGCACCAACACTGCGCAATACCAATCCTGATGAGCTTCTTTTGTGCGCAGACTCCTCGAAGCTCTTTTCTGTTTCTTCTGTTTATAAATGGTCCGAATCTTCTTTGGGAACTGTAATTCCAGTGGCTGCCTCAATTTGGAACAACTTTGCGCCCCCAAAAGTGCAATTTTTCGGGTGGTTAGCTTGGCTTGGTAAGGTTAAAACATCTTCTTTCATTCATAGAATTGGAATTCTCACAGGTAATGCAAGTCTTGACTGTGTTTTCTGTCATATTGAGGTTGAATCTATGGAACATATTATGCTTCACTGCCCTTTTGTGTGGCTGCTTTGGTCAGATATTATCCACTGGTGGGAATTGCAGTGGGTGATTCCAGGATCGGTGCATGGTTTGCTGGAATGGTGGTCCGAGTGTGTAATGCAGAAACTGGAGAAGAAAATCTGGATGGCAATCCCTTAGGCCACTCTCTGGACCACATGGAAGCACAAAAATGACTGTGTTTTTAATGGTTCTCAACCAAATCTGGAAGCTTTGTGTGAATTAGTGAAGGTTAGAGTTGCTATGTGGTTCAAAGCATCGAAACTCCAGGTTGATTTCTCCATCAACGACTTGGTCTTTAATCTGCCTCAGGTGAAATATTGTATCAGGAATGGAGGGTGAAGGTTCTAGTTCTAGACTGGTGCATTTTGGTCTCATAAAAGGGCTGGGTTATTGTCTGGAGCTCAAAACAGAAGTTCAATGACTTTTCTGAGTTTGTAGAATGAGAAGGACCAAGCTATTGAGGTTGTGGTATGAGAAGAATCTAAGTGTGGAAAGGATCATCAGGGTATCTATGTATTTGTTTTTGTGGGAAGGATCATCAGTGTATTTGTGTTTTTGTTTTTGTGGGAAGAATCAAGTTAATTGTTTGCTGGTCTCTTGGTGTATTTGTGTTGGTGTTTGGTTGTAATGTGGAGTGCAGAACTGCTGTGGTTAAGTGCTCTGATGAATTGCTGTAATGTGGAGTGCAAAACTGCTGTGGTTACGTGCTAATGGTTGCAAAAGTACAGGCTGAACTGATATAAGGTGGAGTGCTGGTGGGTTGTTAATTTGGGTCAATGGTGCTCTGCTATGTGGGCTGTTAATCTGTTTTGAGTTGGAAATTTGTGGGCTAGTGGTTTGTTTGTTACATTGGTTGGTTCTGTTGGTCTGTTGGTGGTCTAAGGTTTGCTAATCTGTTGGTTTGTTACATTGTTTAGTTATTTGTTCTGTTTTTGGTTCTCTTGTCTGTGATCTGTTCTTCTGTTTTTTCCTTTCGGGTTTGGTTCCTCACCAAACTCCTTCCCTTTATTTGATGTAATCTCATATCTTGTATGATTTTCCATCTATAAAGGTTACTTCTTTTTGCCGATCAAAAAAAAAAGTTCATATTTTCAAACTTATTTAAGAACAAAAGGAAAAACTTCAACAAAAAATAATTCACAAGTACTTACCCACACGTTATATAATGTCAGTTTTGAATCATAATTCCATTGTTGTGGTAAACAAAGCTACCAAGAATTGCAACTATTATGAAACTTATAGTTTTCAATGCAAGTGATCTCTGATAAGTATTTTACAATTACAACAAAAGGGCTTCCTGTTTAAGAGAATTAAAGTTGCTTAATAACCAAAACACGTCTATAATGAACATATTCCAGATCTAAACTCTACTTCAAGATTTGTGTTCCTTCTACCTCAAACATTCAGCTAATTGCTACAATTGAGATAAATAATATTCTGATATAATCATTATACAAGAGACCCACCAAGAATAGGGTTATCCTGATTTTTCATGAACAAAGTTAAATTGCAATTTAAAAAAAAAAAAAAACCAATGAAATATCTTGAAATTGGAGTAAATCACAAACTTAATATGCATCAGTTTTACTAAATAAATAGTAAATATATATATACAGATAGATAGATATATATATATATACATAGAGAGAGAGAGAGAGACCTGGCATCTGAGTGGTGGTGGCATCCAAGAGAAGAATAAGAGAGAAGGCGATGGCGAGAAGGCGAAGTCTAGGAGCCTCCATTTCCCTTGCAATTCGAGGAGCTGCAACGGAGGAGCCGCCGATCGAGCTTCCATAAGTGATGGATCTCAGGCGACGGTGACCAACAACGAGGTGAATCAGTGCTCCGGTTGCCGGCGACCGTGAGGGAGGGGAGAGGAGCAGCGGAGAGAGAGAGGCAGAGAGAGAGAGACAGAGGCGCTACAGAGAGAGAGAGACAGAGGCGCTGGTTTGGGTTTAGAAACCAAATGTATATATTACACCATTAGCGCCTAAATATGTTTAGTGGCCAATTAATTTTAAATCCCTCCAAAATTTGAAATATTTCCCTCCAAATATTTTAATTTTTTGACGATTCAAATATTTTTTTATCGCTAAAAATAAGTTTTTAGCGACTAAACTTTTGGTCACCAAATATAAAAAATAATTTTTTATTTTACATTTGGCGACTAAAATATTTTTTGTCGCTAAAAATATGTTTTTGGCGACCAAATATTTGGTCGCCAAAGATAAAAAATAATTTTTTATTTTACATTCGGCGATTAAATTATTTTAGTAGCCAAAACTCAATATACGGCGACTAAAATATTTTTTCTATTGCTAAAAATATGTTTTTGGCGACCAAACTTTTGGTCGCCAAAGAAAAAAAATAATTTTTTATTTTACATTTGGTGACTAAATTGTTTTAGTAGTCAAAACTCAATAAACGGCAACTAAAATATTTTTTTTGTCGCCAATTCTTTATTTTTAGCGACTAATTTTTTTTTAGTCGCCAATAATCAATATACCCCAACTAAAAAAAATTAGTAGTTAAATATTATACTTTTGCTGACTAAAAAAATTTTGGTCGCCAATTTCACAACTTTTGGCGACTAAATTTTTTTTAGTTGCCAAATTTGGTCGCCAAATGTGTATTTTGTTATAGTGACATCAACACCATACCCACCTATATCACTATTACAATAACCCGACTGCAAGTGTAGACGCGCCCTTGAGAACTCCCGAGAAAATCTCGTTTTGTTCTCTAGCTACTACAGTTCGGACTCAATGTCACGGTTCTTAATCTGATCTCACAATGTGCGATGTGAGATTAATAAATCACTAAAGAGTCCAAATCTGGCAAATTGTTTTAGAAAACTGATTTTTGTAAAGAAGTGTCAAACATGGACTTCTTTGCCAGATACAGAGTCGCCACCTAAATATTTTATTTTGGGGGAATTTAGGAAACCCTGACTCGTACCTAAGGCCACGTGTCCGTCATCACCAAAGTTGCCTCGGCTTGGGAGCTTGGGTACGATTGGAGAAGATCATGCAATGAGCACCCCCGCTCGACCGATCAAAGATCGGCCTGTACTAAGCATGATATCTTGTTTTTGAAAACACATCCGTTCTTATTCCGGTTATTAGCTAGTATTACTAAGTGATGCGCACAACACACAAGTATAGACTAGATCGCCTAATTTGGAACAAAGCATTGCATATCCGTTTGTTTGGAAAATGATTTGAAGTTTGCTACTCGCAAGTAGGCTAAAATACAGATTTGATGAATTGTTCCAATTCAAGCAATCCAACCTTCACCTACAGGCATTCAGGCAGTTATATCATATAAGCAATTAGCCTCATGGCAAGCATGCTGTCATGGCAACACTTACACACATGCAAGATGCTAAAGTATAAACACTTACAGTGTACTCCGAGCCAAAATAAAGAACTAGTTAGTAATCAATGCATAATCCTAGTCTATGTCAAGATGGTTAATGCAGCACATGCAAAATGCAATTAGAAATAGGCTCAACTATTCTAAGATGGCATATGAGATGCGACAAATCGATACACGTATTCAAATAGGAATTGAAATACAATGCAGTTAGTATGATGCGCCGAGCCCGGTGCATGCAATACAGATGAATGATGCAAACATGCATAGCATAAAGATGCTAAATGGAAGCGGTTAAGTAAAAGGGAGAAAGAAATTGGGGTTGGAAGACATGCATCACACGCACGCTTATTACACCAATTGGCTCTCTCGAGGGAGAGACCGAAAGAATAATAGAAATCAACAAATTAACTAACTTACAAGCTAATTAATTATTACACAACTCTTAACTAATTAAACAAATTAATTAAGCTATGAAAATAGTAAAGCAACCTCGGGAAGAGGAACAAATGCATGCTTGGTCGGCTTCGCTTGGAAATCCGTTGCCATGCCTCATGTGTGCCTCTGTTTGCACTGTTTTGCACTTCTGAAAATTGCACAAGTCTCTGTGATGCTCCAGAACCACTTCATGGTCATGCTGAGAGGCCATCGGCCAAATGGAAAGGCCATCGGCCAAGAGATGAAGGTCATCGACCAAAAATAAGGCTCTCGGTCTGCCATTGTTAGCCGATCGACACTGAATATGGTCGATCGGCTGTTCATTCCTGTTGACTGCTCCTTTTGCTGCAACAGACGACAAACAGAGCATGGCAATGCATTTGTAAGAAAATGTTTGCAACCACACCCCTTATCATGTTTAAGACTCAAAGGAGTGTAGTTCTCGACCCTCGGGCCACCAATCACGCATTCCAATGCATGATGGCCAAAGGAGCCAAGTGTGCAATTCAATATCAAATGAAATGCACAAAACACATAAGGGGCCCCAACCTCTATCATGCTTGATCAAGAGGCAAGGGATGCACACATAATGCAATGCAAACATGCAAGCATGATGCGAACAACTCAAGCATGCAACAAGTAAATATGCAACAACATGAAATCCAAGCATACAAACATGCATGCATACAATGTGATAGGTATGCAACAACAATGCTAACAACAAGCATGCAATGACATGTAATCTAACAAGTATGGAAGATGGTTGAGCATGCAACAACATGTCAATTAGTAAGCATGCAATAACATGTAATGGACCAGGTATGCGACAAACATATAAGCATGATGTACAGTAACAACTTTGAACAACATGGTAAGAAGCAACATGAACATGGAAACATGCAAGGCATGTAAAGGTTTACAAGTATGCAACAACATACAAAATGAGACAAGCATGTGACAACATGGTAAAATGGACTTAAACTAAAGATGGATAGACCTCAGCCATGCCCAAAATCAGTGGCCGAAATGCTATGGAAATGAAGACAAAGGTACATACAAACATGCATGCCAATTGCCTATCACCTAAGCATAGGAGAGAAACTTTCAAGAACACTTAAAAGAGGACAAACATGGACATGTGGCATACATGGTAAGCTCTGAAATCATGCATGGAGAGGTGTCAAACCAACTAAATAATGCAAGCATAGTACGTAAGAAAGCCTAAAGCTTGGAACTAGCCGAGGGACTTAAACCATGGCCATGGAAAACATGAAGCAAATGGAAAGTATAATCCAAAGCAGCCCTAGATCATGTCAAAACGAGCCTAAAACATGCAAGGACCAAAGCCAAAATTAGCTAGAACAAAGGGCCAAAAGCATGAGGCATGCAAGGCTACAAAAGGGGTGTTACACTACACCTATCAAAGCCAAACCTGGCATGACATAAACCAATAAAAATAGAGTTATGGCATGGTAAAACAAAACTAAAAACCCACTTAGATGGCATCCAAATGACCTAAGCATGGAGGCAAGCACAATGGTCTATTCATGAGGCATAAAACATTAACTCTTTAAAGCATTAAAGGTGTGATAAGTGCAAGTATATGATCATACTATATGGACTGAAATAACATAACAAATGATGTCAAATCACTGAAATGGCCCAAGTAAAGCATGCTAGTGACTTGGACACTCAAAGCTAACAAGCTAGATTGCATGGTAGCTATACAAAGCATGGCATATATGATCAAGAAAATGCAAAATAGAGCTTTAGCATGTTAAAACAAGGCTAAAAGCTTCTTGGAGTTGAGCCAAAATCATGCTAGAACGACATGTTACAACATGATGCATATTAAGACAAATGAGGGGATTACAGGACAAGTATATAGAGCATGTAAGAGGCCATTAAACCAACTTGAAACAGAGGTACATCATAGCAAAATAACACCAAATACTTTCTGAAATGGAGCTAAAACAAGCTAAGCAAACATGCTACCAATATAAGTCATTTATACTAGCATACAAGACAACAAGGAGAGGGGATGACCCTATCCTATTTAGGACTCCAAAACCACCTTCCCACCACTGAAAATCCTCTGGATTTTAGTGGTAGAAAGGTCATGCAAAGTCAAGAACAAGAGCCAAAAGGGATGACCTAAAATAAGGCCAAACAAGGACCAAGAGGGGGTAAACAACCTCAAACCAAAAAGTGACCT
Source organism: Camellia sinensis (assembly GCF_004153795.1). Lineage (NCBI taxonomy): Eukaryota > Viridiplantae > Streptophyta > Magnoliopsida > Ericales > Theaceae > Camellia > Camellia sinensis. The sequence goes on from NW_021030853.1 coordinate 308,812, forward strand.
TAAACAAAAGTCTAAAGCAAGTAAAAATAAAACTTTTATCAGTTAAGAGCTAAGCTTAAAACAATAAGCAAGAAGGGCTAAAATCTTTTCTAACCCTATTTTTCAAAACCTCTGAGAAGGGAGGAAGAGCTCCCTTCTTATAGAATTCCAAATTCTAAAGCCTCCTAAGCAAGCTAATCATGGGGCAAATCCCTCCATACACGTGTATGGAAAGGGGAAATTGTGGATGTCAGCTATGACAGCTAGCATAAAATATCTGCATAAGCAGATGAACAGGGCTCAGCCAGAAAATATGGTCGATCGACCAAAAAGAGTGCCGATCGGCCAAAACTTTTGGTCGATGGTAAGAAAACAAGGCCGATGGCTTCATGCCTTGGCTGGTTGGTTGAGGGAATGGCTAACAAGCCACCCTCTTCCCTCAAAAGCAAAAACACAAGTGTTTGGTCCACAACCAAGCACAGAACAGTCAAGTTGAGAGATCTTGAGGCAAGGCGCGCTGCCGAGACCTCCGAGAACTCAAAATGAACACGAGTATGGATGAGCATCGAGTGTTCAAACGATGACGTCCAAGTCTTGAGGACGATTAAAATTGGGGTGTCTACAGTTGCCCCTCTTTGACAGAACTCGAAAGCCATAAGATGACGGGAGTGAATGTCAAAGCCCAGAGACAACCCATCTTTGGCGAGGCCGAAGACTTAGACAAGCATACAAGACAACGAAGATATGTGCCCGTAGGCAGGGGCAAAATGCAAAGGACATGCACGGTACCGAACATAACTTATGATCATGCAAAGGGAGCTGTAACGAAGCATAACATGCAACAGTTTTAAGCAAAGCAAATAAAAACCAAACTACATTACATGCAGAAAGGATATAAGAGAATTATACAATTCTCGCTACGTCTCACCCAGAGAATATACAATACCGTCCGGGTCGTCTGGTTGCGCCAGCTTCAAATGAACCGTACATACAATATCGTGCCTGCAAAAGAAAGAAACTTAACAGGTACAATATCGTTAGAAACATGCATAGCAATGCAAGTGAGAAGTTCATAGCAATGCAAGTGAAGTGTGCATAACAATGCAAGTAGAACGTGCGAAACAACGCATGTTATAGATATGTGCAAAAAAACGCAAGGTATAGATATGTGCGAAACAACGCAAGTTATAGATAGATTGCAAAACAATGCAAGTTAGATAGGTTGCAAAACAATGCAAGTTAGATAAGTTGCAAAACAATGCAAGTTAGATAAGTTACAAAACAATGCACAAGTTAGAGGGGGTGCAAGACAATGCATAAGTTAGTAGGGGGTGCAAGACAATGCACGTGTTAGTAGGGGGTACAAGACAATGCATAAGTTAGTAGGGAGTGCAAGACAATGCACAAGTTAGAGGGGGTGCAAGACAATGCACCAGTTAGTAGGGGGTGCAAGACAATGCACAAGTTAGTGGGGGTGCAAGACAATGCACAAATTAGTGGGGGTGCAAGACAATGCACAAATTAGTAGGGGTGCAAGACAATGCATAAGTTAGTAGGGAGTGCAAGACAATGCACAAGTTAGTGAGGGGGTGCAAGACAATGCACAAGTTAGTGGGAGTGCAAGACAATGCACAAATTAGTAGGGGTGCAAAACAATGCACAAGTTAGTAGGGAGTGCAAGACAATGCACAAGTTAGTAGGGAGCGCAAGACAATGCACAAGTTAGTGGGAGTACAATGCACAAATTAGTAGGGGTGCAAGACAATGCACAAGTTAGTAGGGAGTGCAAGACAATGCACAAGTTAGTGAGGGGGTGCAAGACAATGCACAAGTTAGTGGGAGTGCAAGACAATGCACAAATTAGTAGAGGTGCAAGACAATGCACAAGTTAGTAGGGAGTGCAAAACAATGCACAAGTTAGTAGGAGTGCAATACAATGCACAAGTTAGTAGGGGGTGCAAGACAATGCACATAACGAGCAAGACAATGCAAGTTGTAGGGGGTGCAAAACAATGCAAAAAAAGACATGCAAGACAATGCAAAAGAGACGTGCAAGACAATGCAAGGTGAGAAAATGTAAATGAAATATGAGAGACGACGCAAGGTGAGGAATGCATGACAATGCAAATGACGTGCATGACAATGCAAGTATGGAAATGCATGACAATGCAAATGAAACGTGCAAGACAATGTAAGGTAGGAAAATTCATGACAATGCAAATGAAATGTGCAAGATGATGCATGTGAGAAAATGCACGACAATGCAAATGAAATATGCGAGACGACACAAGGTGAGGAATGCATGACAATGCAAATGACGTGCATGACAATGCAAATGAAACGTGCATGACAATGCAAATGAGATATGCAAGCTAGGAATGCATGACAATGCAAATGACGTGCATGACAATGCAAGCATGTAATGCATGACAATGCAAACATGTAATGAAATGCATGACAATGCACATGACGTGCGAGACTACGCATGTTAGGAATGCATGACAATGCAAATGACGTGCATGACAATGTAAGCATGTAAGAGGTACGCTACTCGCGATGTTGAGATACAACTTCAAAACAAGATGAGGCGTACTAAATGTAAGAACGACACGACGTATAACTAATGCGCGCTTATGACAATACATTGCAATGCAATATATTTAAAGCAATCTATGAAACTCGCAAGATACAAAAGGATACGAAAAAAAAGGATACACCTTGCGTGTATCGAGCATCGCACGCAGAAGACACGGTTCGAGGTCAACTCAGAGGCCGGTTAAGCTTCAAGAGTGTACTTTCTTGCATTGTCTTGAGAGATGAAGGTGCTAATCAACAAAAATGACCCAAACAAGGGTATGGGAGGTGCATCGACCACAAGGGGAGTCCATCGGCCATCCATCGGCCACAAAAGGAGCTCATCGGCCAAATATTTAGCCGATCGGCTAACAATTTGGCCGATCGGCCAAAAATGGCAGTTTCGGGGCAGTTTTGTCATTTTGCTCCGGGTCTTTAAATATAAGGTTCCAAACCTTATATTCTCACTTCACCCTAGCTCGAAAAACATTTGTCCCTCTCTCTAGGTGATTTCCTAACCTTAGATCCGAGCTTTCCTCCCGTTTCTGAGCCTTTTTCGTCGTTCGATTTGCGAAACCTCCATCGTTTTACACACTTTGAACCGAACAAAACTCGATTTCGGTGTCCCTTTCTTGGTTTTCACCACTTGGGGTTTGGTTCCCCCGAGTTTACCTTGATCTTTGTGCCTTTTTCCACACTCTGACCTTTTCTCCCATTTTTCACCCCTCGGGGTTGACTTTTCGCATTCTCACCCATTTTTCACATCCTCGACCATTTTCGTACTCTTCTTGAGATGGCAGATGACATTCCACGAGGTGGGACTCCCTCGGAGCTGGACATGGACCCTGAGGTCGAGCTCTTGCCTCTCCGTGTCCGACCATTCGACCCGGCGACCTACAGGCCGGCGGTACATGTCACGACCCCATTCCGTCCCTAGTAGAATGGTGCCATGATGGCCAGTAATCCGAGATTACCAAAGGCGAACTTGCAAAGTCACACACAATCAGAGTATACATATGGGGCTCACATGTGAGGAAGCAATAAATTTAAATCTAAATAGTCCACAAGAGCTGTGCATAGATCAAATGAAATGTCATACATAACGTGGCTTTACAACTTGAGTACAAATAAAACAAATACATATTACATCTTGATCAAAAGGCTTCTCAAGCCGACATATACAAAACGAACTACAATGGCCAAGCCAAGAAGCATAATCTTCAAGATGCTACAAAATATGAATCCAAACAATTTGCAAATAATCATCTAGGCGTCACCGCCTTCTTGCTCATCACCTACATATATATATAGAGAGGGTGAGCTTGGATACTCAGTGAATGATATTGGTAATAAATGTTTAAATGAATGACATCTGAGATCTTTATCAAACAATACATATCATAACTTGTGCAAAATCAAGGGATGAACCTAGTTCATCTATCAAATCTTTCAAAGCTTCAAGGGATGCTTACTAGCATCAATATAATACAAGGGATGACATTCCGAACAAACCCACGCTGTAAACCGTCGGTGGCAAGATAAGGGAGATATCTCAAACAAGGGTGCTAGTTGCATTATAGTCCCCTAACACTAAGGACTTTCCAAAACAAAGGTACTAGTTGCATTATAGTCCCCTAGCACTAAGGACTTTCAAAACAAGGGTATTAGTTGCATTATAGTCCCCTAGCACTAAGGACTTTCAAAACAAGGATACTAGTTGCATTATAGTCCCCTAGCACTAAGGACTTTTCCAAGAATGTCATCAAAACAAATATAATACTTTATACAAAACTAGGGATAGTCATTCATGCTTGATCAAATACTTTTCCAAAGCAAGCAAAGCTTTATCAAAACTTTATAACATAACTTTATTAGAAATACCACTCACATAGCTCTTCGGGTGTGGGGATTACAAGCAAGGATCCAAGGCCTACAAGCACATAATAAGTCCCATTGAATGCATTTCAAGAAGGCAATAAGAGATGCTCAAAAATGGATACGAAATGCATTCCTAAAACAAGCTTTGCATGTGTAAATGATCTCGGCATTTCTTTCAAAACTAAGTCAAGACAAAGCAAAACATGTGCTGGGAGTTAAATCACTATTTCTCATCTCGGGAAAACATGCTGGGCACCAACCAGGTCTTGGCCGAGGTCCCACACCTCTTGGCCGAGGTGTGGTCCCGAAGACCACGTTTAGGGAAATGAAGTCGGGAAAATCTGGGTTTCCCTTCGAGGAACATGAAGAACATGAACATGAAGAACATAAAGAAGATGAATGCTAAAATCTTAACTTGTTATTTCAAAATCTGAGATTCCATGAGTTGAGTTCGAAAACATGGACTTGGGTATCCATACTTGGAGGTTTCATGAAAACAAACACGAAAACATGGATCTTGATACAAACTTCCGGATCAAAACATGGTTTTATTTCAAAAACACAAGAATATCATTTTCTCTTTCTAAAACAAGCTTTACATCAATGCATGGCTCATGAATAATCCTAGATCATGCAATGTGATTAGATGAACATGGAGAACAACAAGAGCATATCAATATTCTAACCTCAAAACGCGGATCTAACGGCTCAAGGTGTGAAGATCAAGCTTGGAAATCTATTCTCACTCTAAGAACTCTTCTTCCTCTCTTCCTCTCTTCCTAGAGCTTCTCTCTCTTCTAGGACAAAGATACAACAAATGATATGTTTTCTCTACTGCCGGCTGACTTAACCCTCTGCTGGGACACGTGGCAAAGGCTGGTTGGCTCTCCTCAAAAGGCGACTGACTGACAAGACAAGAGCATGACAAAGTGTATACAATAAGCAAGTTGACATGGGCCCTCCGGCAGGTAATGATCTCGGGTTAGGGCAAAGGCTTCGACAAGTAAGGTCTCAATGATCTCGGCTAGGAAGGATAATACTTGGCCCAGCTGTGCCACACCTCAGCCTAGATGTGCCACACCTCGGTCTAGGTCATTCCAGTCCTGGTACGAGGTCACTAGGTGCAAGGTTCAAGGATGTTGGATGCCTAGATGATAGCATCTCGGCCTAGATGATGACATCTCGGCCAAGACGCCAGGGTGAAGATGGAGGTCAACCAAAGTGGTTCCAAGATGGTCCTAGGTGTAAGAGGTTCGAAGGTGTGGCCTAGGCTTAAGATGACCTCGGCTTAACACACACCAAGCGAGAAACAAAACATGCAAGCAACACTCAGACAAAACAAATTAAGGTTTGTAAATGCAACTTAATAAAACAAATTCATGTGTATGCATGTGAGCACAACCAAGATGAAGCGAGGGTTGTTACAGTACATGTGTTGCCTCTCGATGGCATTCGCCACTTCAGGAGCTATGCGAGGGGCACGCCACTGGAGCTTTTGTTGCGCGAGCCAGAGTCACATCTGTCCTACGGCGCTTCTGAGGTACACTCTTCCTCTGTTTCATTTTTCACAGTGTAGAACAATAACTACGATAGTCAATCCTGTTCTTTAACTGCTTAACCCAGAAACACTGATACATCATATGTGTAGTTCACCGCGAGCACAACCGCACCCAATATCTGTGTAATCTTGAACATATGCACACACACCGCATTTTCAACTGAATAACCCAAACACACTGATACATCATATGCTGTAGTTCATCTGTGAGCACACCCACACCCGATATCTGTATAATCTTGAACACATGCACACACACTGCATTTTCATCAATTCTGAATGCTTTTCAACACTGTATTCCTAACATTGCTTCGCAACTGTTTATTTTGAACACAGGGAGATTCCCATGCCTTCCGGGGGTATGGGAACATCATTGCTCGCGGTTGGTACATGGAGCTGCCTGATGTAGTCCGTGACATCGTTGATCATGCCAGCTTCGACATTTTCTACAGGAGACTCTCGCGCCTCACTACGAGTAGGCCTCTTCTGGGCGCACTGGTGGAGAGGTGGTGGGACACCACTTACTCCTTCCACCTTTCTGCTACCGGGGAGATGACGATGACTCCCTTTGACTTCTCCATGCTCACAGGCATCGGAGTAGGGGGTGATCCGATCCCTTTTGACACCGATATGGACGAGTGGGACGCCGCCCAGATGTAGTTTCTTGGTGATCGACCTCCTCTCTCCCGTCCGGGATTTGTGAGGTACTCTTGGTTTGAGGACCACTTCAGGATTTAGGCGCCCACGACTCGGGAGGAGGTGGAGCAGTATGCTCGTGGCTTCATCATGTTCCTGCTGGGGACCACACTCTTCACCGACCGGGCGAACACTGTCGCCCTTTACTTGCTGAGCGCACTGGTGGACGCGACCAGGATCTAGCGCTATTACTGGGGTGGCGCAGGCTTGGCCACTCTCTATGGATATATGAGCTCATCTTCCCGCCGCAGCGGACAGTTGCTTGGGAGCTACTGGCGAGCCTGGGAGGTATATTTTCCCTTTCTGTCTTTTCAATTCTGCTTTACATTATCTGTACACTGCACACACTTCAAACATGCAATCTGTTTTACACTGACTGTACACTGCACACACTGCACAATCTGCACACTACTGCGAACATGCAATCTACTTTACACTGACTGTACACTGCACACACTGCATACTGTTCTGTGATTTCTGCTTTATCTGCATTCTGCTTTATCTGATAAGCGTACCCACTGTTGCTCGGTCGCATTCTGTAGTTATGGGTGTATGCCTACTTCCCTAGGCTTTCCCCAGTGCCTGTTGTGGAGATCCCCCTCGGCGTTCCATTCTCTCACTGCTTCGATGTGAGGTACGAGCGGAGGCCACGGGAGTCTTTCCTGTTCTTCCGCCGATACTTCGACACCATTACCGCCGTAGAGGTATGTGAAACTTTACAGTTTATTTAAGCTTCACTTTACATTGTACTTTCAACAGTAGATAACAAACTGTATATCATTTGCAGATCACTTGGCAGCCCTGGGCTCCGTTGCCGGAGGCGGTCAGAGATCAGTATGCAGGCGCTCGGGAGACTGCCTGATTCAGGATTCTGCTGGAGGGCCCGGTCTATCGGGCATGGTACTTGGGGGAGCGCTTCCTGCGCCAGACCTTGGGCTTACCGGAGCAGATAGTTCCGCGGCCACCCCCTACCCACATGAGGCATACCGAGAGGTACACCGTTGAGGAGATGATGGACTACACGATTGGCTGGGACTCCGAGTTCTTCAGAGGCGAGGGTGACTACATCGAGTTTATCCAGGCTTATCTCATGCAGCCTTTGACCGGTGCTCGCCGAGCTGAGAGAGAGAGACCTGCAGTTCTAGCGGCAGGAGTAGGGGCATCGAGGGAACCTTAGGCCCGTAGTAGGAGTGGGTCCCGGAGAGGACAGGGAGTCGGATGGCCAGAGCCGCCCACCACCATGACATGCCGAGGGTAGGGTGGGGAGATGTACCAGATACCCAACGCTCTCCTCCGGCTGATCATGAGCTTGTTGGAGTTGGCGGCTCGACCCCGGTATGTACTGCTATACTTTACATTCCGTTCAGTCATTTCATTTCATTTGATATCCCGCAGAATACTAATGACTTCAACACTTTTGCAGGCTTCGATCGAGTACACTAGACAGTCTTTGGAGCTGACGGCTTCCGTGATGGGGATGCTGCAGCGGAGCATCGACCTACTCACCATCTACGGGATTCCGATAAGTTCTTTCAAACTTAGTCCCGAAATTCTGCATATTCTATTCCACATATGGTCTGATGCATCGTAATATCAATACGTCACTTGATACACATCACTCACATCACTGATACACTGTAACTCTGATACTGCTTACGGCATTCATACACTGCTCGCAGCATTGCTCACGACATTCATACACTGTACTCATACACTGCATTCGGTGCTGATACACTGCTCACAGCATTCACACACTGTACTCACACTGTATTCGGTACTGATACCTGACTCTGTATAGTATGACTGATGCATTTTTCATTTGTTCGTTTTAGGCCCCATTATAGATTCCGGCCGCTGGAGGTGCTCCAGCTGGACCATCTGTACCTACTCGAGGAGAAGGGGGAGTCAGGCGGAGGATGACGATCCATAGCCGAGGCAGACACAGGCGCGCCCGTGCTGAGAGCAGTTCACGAGAGCCCTCCCCCGATGATTCTGACGAGGAGGCAGCGTCGTCTGAGGACGAGGCCGGGGATGGCTCAGATTCAGACTACGGAGCTGACGGTGGTGATCCTGGACCCTCGTCCAGGAAGAGGACTAAGATCGACTCCCGCACTCGAGACCATTGATGTTGACCCAGACATTGCTACTTTTCCTTTTTTGTTTTACTTTTCTTTTTACTGGTAGTTTGAGCACATTGTACTGCCTCATGCAGGTTTTATTTTCTCAAAACTATGTATTTTTTGCAAAAGAAGAACATGAATGAAATGAAACAGCTCTTTTGTTCAAAAAGTGTTACATTTGCACATTCTACGCATCGCATCGCATCGCATTACATAACAATGTAAATGAGATTTGAACTTTTGTTTTGAAAACCAAACACTCGAATTGCAATTAATCAGGTATTGAACCAACTAATAACAAAACAACTCAATAAACAAAACAAAGACCTTGACAAGCTAGCCAAGTGTAAATACAACTCGATAAGCAAAACAAAGACTTAAAGAATGCAAATTACAACTCGATAAACAAATGTACGACAACTCGATAAGCAAATAGGCGCGACTTCGCAAAATCAACACGGGAAGGCATTGGACATGGAACCAATCACAAGTTGTCAGCATGTTCAACACATAGATTGCTCATAGAACAAAGGAAGAAGCCATCGGTCATAGGGAGAGGCCATCGGCCAACATTTTTAGCCGATTGGCCAAAAGGGATGGTCGGTCGGCACTATATTTGGTCGATCGGCCAAAAATGGCAAGTACCTCCAGAATGTTGACACCTGTCTTCCACTCAACACCTTATCTTCTACAAAAGCTTCAGCTTCGTAGTTTTTCTCATTTCAACACTGATTTGTACCAAATGGAAGAGTTCCTTGTCCAAAATCTCACAAATTGGATTGCTAACTTGGATGGCTCGGAAAAGCTGAATTTTCGGGGCTTCGGCATAAATGCACTATTCACGTTGGGTCGCACCCCGCTGCATTTTCCGTTCCTCTTTGCCGCGACAAGATTTTGGAATCTGGTAGCACATGTCTTTAGCTTTTGCGGTCAAGAGATGTGTCCTACTTACGAGGATTTCCAAGCTTTAATGGAACCCGAGCGTAATGAAGAAATCTTGCCTCAACTTCGGTTCGGCCACATCCAAGCCCTAGGACGGATGTACGGCCTTACTTTGCACGATGCTCGGTCATTGATTCATGATGGAGAGTTGGACATTCCGAGCTTGGTTTCTTAGTTTTCTGATGTCGGTGACCGCGGCGACCATCATTGGCTGGGTTATCGGCGACATGCGCTTTGCTTATGCATGTTGTCTCACTTTTTGCTTGCCCCGGGCTCGGGGGGGTTTAGCACTCGTTTGATTGAAGTTGCCGAGGGCTTGAAAGAGGGCAAAAGCTGCATTGCCATGACGCTAGCTGAGACATTGATGGGATTGGACACTTTTCATCGCCGGGAGACGGCTAGGTTCGCGGGGAGTCCACTACTACTATAGGTAATGTTTCCCACCCCATCTCACATATATTGCTCACATCACTCGGCCCTCAGGCTCAGTTTTTTTTCTCTCAAAACCCTTTTCTTACTTTTCTCTCAACATACACCTCTCTATTCTGTAATCTCTCATTTTTCATCCCTTCCCAGGTATGGTTGATGGTCAAATTGAGAGTGGTGGACTCATGTCCGGTATATTCAGCTCGCAGCTATTTCTTCCGGCGACATCTAGTCGATGCCCCGGATGAGGGATGGTGGTACAACTGAATGTGCAATTTGTCCGCGGACCGCATTGCTTGGCGCTGCCCTTGGCTCAATCTACTGACGATGAGCTACAGCATGAATCGCCAGCCCGGGATCCAGTTGATTGGCCTGACACACTACGTGTTTTACTTTCCGTCCCGATTCCGACGCCAGTTCGGACATGATCAGACTTGTCCAAAAGAGGGGATTGAGTACCCTGCTACATTTCCGATCTGAGGCGCACAATTAGCTTGGTATGCCACAACATGGAGGACGAGAGAGCTTCTGGCCCCCGCTCCGACTTTCAGTTGCACCCTCTATGATGAGTGCACAGATTGGCTCAATGAAGAGGCACAGGTAGGGCCCACTTTGACATCAGAGGCTTCCACCAGCTCGGGGAGGGGACACAGGAACACCTGACTATGCCCCAGATCTATTTGCTTTAATCAGAACTTTCAAATTTTCTTTATGAATGTAATGTAAATCAACTTCAATTTGTATTCAAGAGTAGGAGAACTCTGTATTGAAATCAATGAAATTGAAGGTTGTGGATACTGAAAATTTTCCGTTTGGTCCAAAAATGGTCTGAGTTGTAAAAATATTAATTTGAACAAAATCAACTTTTATTAAAAATTTTCAAAACCATTTTCGATATGGATCAGAACTGGACACGCCTGAGATTTGTCACTGAGATGCACAACCCCGGATTCCAGCAATTAGAAAGTTGCCCCTAGTTTGAGTAGCACTGCACTGGAGATCACAACCGAGCTCTTGAATGCTGAATAGACAAAAAAATGATCAAACATGATCACATGGACAAAGTTGATCGGGGAAGTGTTTACGGCTGGACTTCAGGATGAAGTTGCCTACGTATCCCAAAGATGGGAATCAAGCCTTATGTAGTTCGGCTTAGGTTCACTCGTGTATTAACCCTCACCTTTTACGCTCTAGCTTTTGCCAAGGCCGCCCTTTGTAGGTTTTCAACCTTGCGAGCTCAGTTTTCATAGTTTCAAATTTTATGTGCTCTAACTTTTGCCTAGGTCGCCCTTTCGGGTTTTTGGCCTAGCGAGCCACTCAGGGAAAATATTCCTTCAACTTGACCATGTTGATCGGTTGGGAGAACTCTAGGCCATCTAGGTTCATTAGAACGATAGCTCCACCCGACCAGATAGACTTGATAATGTAAGGGCCAGTCCGATTGGGTCTGAACTTGCCCCTAGGGTCGTGGATGGAAGCTCGGCTGTCTTTGAGCACCAAATCTCCTTCTTTCAAATTCCTGGACTTAACCTTCTTGTTGAAAGCCCTGGCAATTCTGCGTTGATAACCCTGAACATGGTACAGTGCTTTCAGCCTTCTCTCATCAAAGAGCATGAGTTCTTCGAATCTGCTCTGTTGCCAATCTGCCTCAGCTATCTGACACTCAGCCAGTACCCGTAATGACGGAACTTCAATTTTGATAGGTAGAACGACCTCCATCCCATAGACCAATGAATACGGAGCCGCCCCAGTAGAAGTTCTAATTGAAGTCCGGTAGCCCCACAGAGCAAATGGCAGCTTATCTGGCCAGTCCCGGTAAGTTTCAACCATCTTCTGCAGTATGTGTTTGATGTTCTTGTTGGCGGCCTCAACTGCTCCGTTGGTCTGTGGCCGATATGTAGACGACTTATGAAAAGCCACGTTGTATTTCTCCAACAAGTCGATCACTTCCTTCCTGAAGTGGGAACCATTTTCTGAAATGATCTCGTTCAGGACCCCGTAGCGACAGATGATGTTGTTCCTGATGAACTTAGCGACATGCGAAGCTTTCAACACCGCATAAGATTGGGTCTCAACCCACTTCGTGAAATAGTCTATCGTGACCAGAATGAATTCATGCCCATTGGACCCCTTCGGAGTAACAGCCCCGATCACGTTAATCCCCTAAACTGAAAATGGCCACGGCGAAGTCATGTTGTATAGCTTCGACGACGGAATGTTCATGCAGTTTGCATGGATCTGACATTTGTGGCATCACCGAACAAAGCCAATACAATCCTCTTCCATGGTGGACCAGTAGTAACCCTGTCTAAGGATCTTCCGGGCTAGCATCACCCCGTTTATGTGCGCTTCGATTCTTCAGCATCAACGCACAGCTTATGCATCCTGAGATGACCTCTCTTATACAGTTTAGCCCCGTAGACGATGAATTGAGCAGCCATTCTTCGAATTGCCCTCTTATCTTTGGCATTTGCCCCTGGTGGATACGCCTCTTTTTCCAAGAAGTTCCAAACATCGTAATACCAGGGGTTCTCATCTTGTACCTCATCTATGGCAACAAGCAGCTCGTAGGCCGGCACAAATTTCTGGTCAATGATAATCGGACGCATCCGGACTCCAAAAGGGATTTTTATCATAGAAGATAGAGTTGCTAGTGAATCTGCGAATCTATTGTTCTCTCTTAACAGATGAGCGAAGTTTAGCTTCTCAAACCGAGGAATCAGCAAGTCCAAGGTCTGGTGATAAATTCTCATCTTTTCTTCTTTGACTTTCCAATCTCCTTTAGCTTGAGATACAACAAGGTTCGAGTCCCCGATGACGTCCAACCGTTTTGCCCCTAGTTCTAGGGCGACTTCTAAACCGGCAATGCATGCCTTGCCTGGGAATAGGTACTCAACTGCTTCATCCCTTTCAACTGGGTGATCGGATAGGAACTCTACTATCGCTTTCCCCTTTATTAACTTGTGCGTCACATACTTCAGATCGAATTCGGAAAGCAGAAGCAAACAACGGGCTAGCCTACCCGTAAGTGCCGGCTTCTTGAAGAGATATTTGATGGGATCTAATCTCGAAACCAGTATTACAGAGTGAGCTAACAGGTAGTGTCGCAGCTTCCTGGTAGCCCATACCAAGGCCAGACAAGCCTTCTCCAGCGGAGTGTAGCGGGTCTCATACTCCAGCATCTTCTTGCTCAGGTAGTAGATAGCTCTCTCCACCTTGTCCTCAGACTCTTGTGCAAGCATGCAGCCCATTGTAGTTTCAGTCACTGAAAAGTACAAAATCAACGGTTTCCCCAGCTCAGGCGGTGACAACACAGGTGGGTTCTGTAAATATTGCTTGATCTGCTCGAAAGCTGCTTGGCATCGGCCGTCCCATTGGAATTTCTTTCCTTTCTTCGGGAGACCAAAAAGTGGTTCACAAGTCAAGGTTAATTTAGAAATAAACTATCTTATGAATTGCACTTTATCCAGAAAGCCTTGCACCTCCTTTTCAGTCCTTGGTGGTGGCATTTCAAAGATGGCCTTGATTTTGGAAGGGTCGACTTCGATACCTCTCTGTGTAATCAAGAACCCCAGCATTTTCCCTACTGTAACACCAAATGTACATTTCTGAGGATTCAACTGCAACCGAAACTCTTTGATCCGTTCAAAGAACTTTTACAAGGCAGTGTAGTGGCCCTTTCTTTCTTTGGACTTGACAATCATGTCGTCCACGTACACCTCAAGCTCCTTGTGGATCATATCATGCAATATCATGGTCGCAGCCCGTTGATATGTAGCTCCAGCATTCTTCAACCCAAACGGCATCACTATATAACAATAGGTCTCCACGGGGTGGTAAAAGCAGTCTTCTCCCGGTCTTCGAGTGCCATCACAATCTGGTTGTAGCCTGAAAAGCCATCCATAAATGAGAGCAACGCATGCCCAGCAGTGAAGTCCACTAATTCATCGATATGCGTCAGTCGGAAGTCGTCCTTCGGACTAGCTTTATTCAAATCCCTGAAGTCCACACATAACGAATTCTACCGTCTTTCTTCGGCACTGGAACTATGTTAGCCAACCAAGTTGGGTATTCAGATACCAGCAGGAACCCTGCGTCAATTTGCTTGGTGACCTCTTCTTTGATCTTGATAGCCCAGTCTGGGCAGATCCTTCTGGGCTTCTGCTTGATAGGTCGGGCCTCTGGGTCAAGAGGAATCCAGTGTTGTACATCTCAGGATCGATTCCAGGCATGTCTTCGTAGGACCACGCGAAAACATCTTTGAAATCTTTTAATAAAGCGACTAAGCGCTCGCGCTCCTCCGAAGACAATGTGGACCCGATCTGGACCAGCCGCGGGTCCTTCTCAGTACTAACATTAATTTGAGTGATTTCATCAACCAGCGGTTTTACAAACCTCTCCTGCTCTTGATCTAGCAAATATTTCAAAACCGGAGGAATTTCTTCCTCGTCGTTTTCATCGAAATTTTGAAAGTCTGAATTAATGCAATAAATCAAAGGCACAGAAAAATAATCGAAAGCCACAACCATTCTGTTCCCATTAATCACTTCATCCAGTCCATCTAATTGCTCTGTTACAACAGACTCAAAGGAGAAAGAAAAAGACGACCTAGACAAGACTGTGGCATCCAGGTTATCACTCCCAGGAATACCAGACTCAGACTCAGACGAGCTGGAACCTGATTCCGACTCACTAGACTTGCTGGAATCAGATTCCGGCTCACTACCTGACCCGGTGCTGCTCGATAAGAATCCCTCCCCGTACTGCCAAACGAGGGAGGGTGCGATGGATGCATCGAAAATGCTCAAAGGTGGGCTCGCAGCCGTTTCATTCCTAATCATAGACACTGAGAGATCATCCCCCAAGCACTCATGTACGATTGGAAGATCTGATAGTAGACAAGCCAGTGCTACCTCCATTTCGATCTCGGTGCTCTCGGAATCCACTTCCTTACACTGCTCAACCTCAGTTGATGGGTCTGTCTGCTCCACGACAACATCATCCCTGGATAACTGTAAGTTGAAGAAGATCTCGAATCCCGGCAGGCACCTTTTCTCTATGTTCAACCATGGCTCTAGGAAGCCACAGAATGGAAAGTCTTCCCCCTCCTGGATGAAGCGTCTGTTCAGGGTGCCCTGAATAGGCCGATGCATAAAATCAAAATGCCTCCTGGTCTGCTTGGCTCTGGCTCTCCCAGCCATTTCTTTACCTTTTCTCACCCAATCCTCTTTGGTGGGCAAATAACCTAGACCAAAGGTATGCGGGTTGTGTGGCACTTCGGCCGATCCTACAATGCCCTTCCAGCTACTTTTTCTTAGTCCCATCCCAGGGATATATTGGAGCTTGTTCATGAGGTACACTGACTGTGCGCTGACATACAACCCCTCATTAACAGCTAAGATATTCTGAACAACCTGGGCCTCGGCTAGGGTGAATCCTGATAGGAACACATCCTCCGTGCCATGCTCGATTTCCAAAATCGGTGTAGACACCTCTGGCGGCGGATGGATTGACGAATTCCCAAAAACTATAGCCACTCCCTTCCCGTGGGGGTATTTCAACATCTGATGCAGGGTGGAAGAGACCGCCTTTAGCTGGTGCAGCCACAGATGCCCCAAGAGTAGATTAAAGGTTGCGGGAACGTCCAAGACATGAAAGTCAATCTCGTGTTGTCCTGGACCAACCTTAGTCTGGATCTGCATAGTCCCCATCACTTCTCTGCTAGTATTGTCAAAGGCCCTTATCACCTGGGCAGTTGGCTCAAAGTCCACGGGCTTCAACCCGATTGCATATGTTGTCCTCGACGGGCACACGTTAATGGCGAATCCTGTATCGACAAGAACCACTGGTACCCACTTGTCTCTACATTCCACAGAGATGTAGAGAGGTTTGTTGTGATTTGCACCCTCAGGCGGCAGTTCCTTGTTAGAAAAGGTCAACGTCGGGGAAGCTCCTCCCAGAAAAACCAATCCTACCAGCTGCTCAGGCGTGGTATCTCTTGAAAGTTTAGCCTTGTCCATTGCAGAGAGGACGGCTTGTCTATGTACTCTTGAAGCCATATGCAGTCCCCAGATGGAGATGTCTGCCTGTATCTTCCTCAACTGTTTCAGTACAGCCTCCTCTTCGAGCAGCTTATCTTTTTGCTTCTCCGCCTCATTGTCCTTTCCGGATGCCTCTGGTTGATCTAAGTGCGGGGGTTTGAAATAACGCCCGGTCCTAGTCATGTGGTCTACTTCGCCAATGTACCAGGTATCATCCGGTTGGCTTTGTCCCCAGTCTTCATTAGTGTGGGCAAGACATAGATCATCATCTTCCCACCACATACCATCGGCAGCTGACAGACATCTGACCGGCTCCATTACAACTATTCTTGTGCCCACAGCACCTTCCGTTCCTGTGCTCGCAGCACGTTCTGTCCCCACAGGGGCTTTGGCTTTTCTGACTCTCTCAGAATCCTCGACCCTTTCCCGCTCAAACTGCTTCAGT
This sequence comes from Camellia sinensis, assembly GCF_004153795.1. Taxonomy (NCBI): domain Eukaryota; kingdom Viridiplantae; phylum Streptophyta; class Magnoliopsida; order Ericales; family Theaceae; genus Camellia; species Camellia sinensis. The sequence continues at coordinate 325,471 of NW_021030853.1, forward strand.
ACAGCCTGCTGTTCAGTTTCTTCTGTACCCAAACTGCCTGTATTCTAAGAAAAATTCTTAACACTGGTGCTCTCCGGCGGTGCATCCTGATTTCCAGCCCTTTCGGCCACAGTTGATGTCCCCGTCCCTGACGGATCCTGTTTTAGCTGAGGTTGTTCGACAACATCCGACTAGTTGTCAAGCCACCTAGTAGATTCTGCTGACTCATCAAACCAATTGACTGCCACGTCCCCAGAGTCCTGTTCGTCGAAAAACTGAAGGTTAGCAATGTCCTCTTCCAGATTCGCTAGGTCATCTAGCCCCTGATTAGGTCCATTCTCCCGTACTACACAAATCTCTGCCCCCACTGGCAATTCCATTCTCGGTCTAGCCTGGCCTGTTGATGTAATGTAACCACTCGGGTCATTAATGATGTTCTGAGACCCCTCAGGCTCTGTATCATCAATCTGATCTGCCTCCACAATCGACCCACTTCTGTCTTCTATAGCCACCACCACCGTCTCAGGCTGGGTTTGGGAGATGTCTAACATGCACAAGTCAGTGTTGTCAGGAACGAACACCTCTGGCTTGGGTAGGTGAGAAGGGGTGATATATATGCTAGGGTCGTATGACATAACCCCAGTTTGGATGAGATTGATGCGTTTTGCAGGTGGAGCTTGGTTGTGTGGTGGGAGAGGGTTGGTTGTGACATTCGGCTTCTCTGGAGGCACGATCACCCTATTGTCAATGAGATCTTGAATCTCATGATGTAATCGAAAGCACTGGTCGGTGTCATGACCATGCTGCTGGTGAAAGGCGTAGTACTTGGCCAGGTTATGAGAAGTGAGAAGTTTATCTGGTAGTGGTCGCGGCTATAGGGGCTTCAAGTGCCCTTTCTTGATCATAACCCCCAGAGCTTTGGATAGGGGCATGTATTATGGAGTGAAGGTTATTTGGCCTTGAGGTGAATACTTGGTTGTTTGTGAGCTACTTCCGGACACACCGGTGAATGGCGTAGCTATAAGGGTTCTTGGGGTGGTGGTGGTGACCATTCCCACATCTGAAGATCTGGCAGCTACAGTACTGCTTGTGTCTGCATTCGCACTGCGGTTGAATGCCCTCTTAGACTGTTCTCTGTCTTGGCCAATCAGACCCTGTTTCATAGCGTCCTCGATCTGAACCCATATCTCATGTAGATCTGCAAAGGTGGGGAGGAGGAGAACGATCATCTTCTGCATAAGCATGGGCTGGAGGTTGCGCACAACCATCCGAATCTGATCTTTGTCAACAGGCCTGATGGTCATCATCGAGGCCTTGGCCCTCCACCGGGTCACAAAATCGGAGAAGCTCTCCTTCGGCTCTTGCCTAGTTGTCTCAAGATCATGGGTTGTGACCTCGATCTGTGTATTGTAGGAGTATTGAGCTATGAAGGCCTCAGCCATCTTCTCCCAGTTTCTCTTGACGGAATCCTCCGTTTTTGCATACCAAATAGCCGCTACACCCGACAGGGTCCGGCCGAACAGAGAAAGCTTCTGTAATCTGGAGAGGCCCATCGGCCTTAGTATGTCTGAGAACAGCCACAAATGCACCATAGGATCTCCAGACCCGTCGAAACAGTCTATGTGTGGCATTTTAAATCGGTCCGGCAGAGTCACGGCCGAGTCGGTGTACGCATCCTCAATATTCGGAATGGACCTCACACCTTGGGATTTCTTGAACAGCTTTTCAAGCTTGCTCACTTTTAAAGCGGTGGGGTTCACCTCGAACTCAAAGGGAGAATCCGGTAGGTTGGTCTGTGCCTTGGATAGCTGGGGTAGGATCAGGGGCGGAGCCGACCTGATTGGAATGTCCGTATCATCCTGGATGTTAACTGTCTTCCTGAGTATGGGAACTCTTGGTGGGGGAGGAACCTGGTGTGAAGTAGATGCTCTAGTTTGCTATTGTAGCCTGGTAATTATCTCTGCCTGTTGGGCCATAACCTCAGCTTGGAGTGCGGCAAAGTCTGTTTGACGGGCAGCGTCCTGCTGTGTGGTTTTCATACTTTCCTGGAGCTGACGCATCATCTCCTCTAAGCCTGCCATATTGAGCTGATCAAGCTGAATAACTGGTATATCTGTCCCTGCAATAGAAACTGAGACCTCAGCCTGACTGTTTATTGGTGCGGTAGACCACTGATCTGGCGAGCGCTGTACCGATACACTACGCCTTTTTGACATCCATCTGTTAACCGGGGGTAAAGAAAGGAACACTGCTTGTCCGCCTATCAGATCCCTAGATCGATTAAGTCTACGACCTCTAACCCAGAGTGCTCGGGGAATATCTATTTAGTCGGATGCAATTGTGCTAAACTACCTTGCAAAAAGATAAATAAAGCATAATAAGGAAAATAAAATGACCAGAAAAATGGACAGCATAACAGCTTAAATAAAGACAATACACAGTTGGCAAACACAAGCTGAATGAACTGTTCTCAACCACTGATCACTGTTCCCAAAATCACAGCCCCAAATCTGAATCTAATATCCGTAGATATGACTGACTCGCAAAATACTGATCCCCGCAGGCCTGATATCCAGACTTGCAAACTGATACATGCATTCCTATAGAGGCACACTCTAAAAGCACATAGCAGGCAAATGAGAGCCAAAACACCCCTATGTTAGGGTAGGGTTTCCCTGTCCTATTATCAGGAGCTAGGGTTTCACTACGCACACAGCGGTTTCAAACAACCTACAATCGGGTAAGCAACCTGTCCTAGCTTGGAATAGTCACTATGGATTCCGACATGCACTAGGTCGAATGGTCAAAAAAAGGGTGCCTCGGTAAAAATCGGGGTTTGTGTTCCCATCGTGGTAGAGGCTACAACCGGTCAGCCTATGGTACGCTTTTCAAAGCAAGCCTCTGGCAAACTGTTCATGAATAGCATACGGCAAACACGGTGTCCTAGGCGCACCAATGCAAATGCAATGCAAAGAAACACATAAGTGTAATCAAAACAAGATATCATGAGTTCGAGTCAAGTTCTCTAACTCCTAAGCAGAGTCGCCAGAAACTGTAGACGCGCCCTCGAGAACTCCCGAGAAAATCTCATTTTGTTCTCTAGCTACTACAGTTCGGACTCAATGTCACAGTTCTTAATCTGATCTCACAATGTGCGATGTGAGATTGATAAATCACCAAAGAGTCCAAATCCGGCAAATCGTTTTGGAAAATTGATTTTTGTAAAGAAGTGTCAAACATGGACTGCTTTGCCAGATACAGAGTCGCCACCTAAATATTTTTTTTTGGGAAATTTAGGAAACCTTGACTCATGCCTAAGGCCACGTGTCTGTCATCACCAAAGTTGCCTTGGCTCGGGAACTTGGGTACGAGAGGGGAAGGTCATGCAATGAGCACCCCCACTCGCTCGATC
>NW_021030853.1:347635-373802 GCF_004153795.1 Camellia sinensis
TTTGGTTGAGATGGTGATCTTGGTTGACATGATGACCTCAGTTGAGATATTGATCTCGGTTGAGATGATGATCTCAGTTGAGATGGTGATCTTGGTTAACATGATGATTTCAGTTGAGATGTTGAATTTGAATGGGGGAAGAGTTTGTTTATTCTTGGTTTCTGATGAGTAGATACTAGGATCTTGATGTTCTTCAACTAGCAAGTCATGATCTCTGCTAGCAGTGCGATCTCTGTCGAGATGTTGGACCTAGATGAAATGAAACATGATGGTTCATGGTTTTTGGTTATTGATTCTTGATTCTTGATGAGTGGACATTTGAGTCCTTGTTTCTTGGTGCCAATGAGTCACAATCTCAGTCGGGGAAATACATGTATAGGTTCCATCACCTTAGTTTGCCGAGGTAATAGAACCTAGGGGGCAGTTGTGGGGACATATTTTTAGGTAGTTCACGTGGCCAAGGTTGTTAGCCGAGGTGCCACGTGGGTGGACCATGGTACCGAGATATGGTACGATAATACCGAAATTTGAGATATTTGGATAGAGGACTAGAGTCCTAGATGACATCAAGCTACCTATTTGGATAGAGATGGGACTCTTGAGGGAGTTCATCTTAATCTGAATAATGTGAGTTGTGATAAATGTTATCCTTGTAAAGGATAGAGTCCCATGAAGTAAGACTTCCAGGGGAAGTTGGACACTGATCATTATAAAAGTAAGGCACCATCGTGGGTCTAAGGTATGCTTTATTTGAGATGCTTTTATGCTTTCATTGTTGAAGTTTAGGTACTTGTATTGATATCTGTGAGAGATAAGATTACTAACTTGATTGTCGGAGTGCCCCTGGGTGGACGAACTACCTCGGTATTCTCATATTCTTGTTGACAAGTGTTCAGGCTTAATCTATTCTGCCGGTGCTCTTCAGCTGAGTTCCCCGTTTGGTTGTGTGGTCGGAAATCAACACGCACAATAAGAAAAGTCCTAAAGATGACCTATTCCTACAGTGCCTTTCTAAAGAAGAGGCAATCAAAGTCATGGTTGAAGTATATGAAGGAATATGTGGGGCTCACCAGGCAAAAAGAAAGATGCGATGGCTAGTTAAAGGTAGATTATATTAGATTTGCCCAAGGATGTTTGCCTTGTCAAGCCCATGATCCTGTTCAACATGCTCTAATAACTTCTATGAATTCCATAGTTAAACCATGTTCATTTAGAGGTTGGTCCTTTGATATGATTGGCAAGATTTTTCCTCATTCTTCTAAAGGTCACTCCTTTGTAGTTATGGCTACAGATTACTTTACGAAGTGGGCCGAAGCCATTCTATGAAATTAGTAAATCAAAGTGATATCATCAAGATGATCAAAGAGAACATTATTTACAGATTCGACCTGTCCCAACACATTGTGGTCGATAGGGGGACAATTTTCTTTGGTGAGGAAGCCTAGGCCTTTGCCAAAGAATATGGTATATAACTATCTCATTCTACTCCATATTATGCTCAAGGCAATGGCCAAGTAGAATTAACAAACAAAGTTCTGAAAGGCATCATTGAAAGAATGATTGAAGACAAACCCAAGATTTGGCATGAAGTCCTGTCAGAAGTATTGTGGGCCTACAGAACTTCAAAGAGAATAGCAACAGGAATTACATCATTTATGCTCACTTATGGGCATGATGCAGTCCTGCTTATAGAAGTTCCTTAAGGGTTGCATTTCAAAATTGCTTAATTCCTGCAGAATACAATCAGACTATGTTCATGAACTTGTAGATCTTGATGAAGTAAGATTGGCAGTTCTGGATCAAATTTTATTACAGAAATAGAGAGTGGCCAGAGCTTATGATCGAAGAGTCAGAAAAAAGAGTTTTGCAGAAATGACTTAGTTTGGAAAGTAATTAAGTCGTTTGGTGCAAAAGATCCTAAGTTTGGGAAGTGGTCTCCATGTTGAAAGGGCCCATTCCAAGGTTTTAGAATTAGCAAGGGAGGTTCTTATTAATTACAAGACTTAGATTGGGAGTTACACAAGCATCCAATAAATGGCAAGTACTTAAAGAAATTTTACCTAACAATGTGGGAAATGATGGAGTCAACAAAGCAAAATCCTATGAATTCATCAGATGAAAAATAGCATGAATAGGCCGAAAAAAGTTAAACATGTGCATGAATGTTCACAAACGGCCTGGTTTAGAACCAGACTGACTAAGCAAAAAACACCTTAACAAGCCGAATAAACTGCAAGTTTCCTAAATTAAGCAAAAAAGTTCAAAAGTGCAATGAAAACAAATTACAAAAGGCTGTGTAATTTGGCCTTAAGTACATCCCAGGGAGCATTCACAATTGCAGTTTGAGTAGGTTGGCAGCCCGAGTTTTCACCAGCCCAGGAAGTTAGGCATCCAGTTCTGAAGACTTAGCACTCACTAGCAAAGAAATGGTGTAAAGGTCCTGCTTTTGGGTGGCCAGGATTGCAGCTTCCTTCTCTGCATCTTCTAGTTGAACCTGGAGGATAGCAATCTGATCTTTCAAATGGATGATTTGTTGTGCCTTGGCATCAGTAGCTTCCTTCAACTTTTTGTAGGATTGCACGTGTTCCTTTATGAGATCTTGCAAATGGGTTGATCGCTGAAGCTTTGCGTCGATTTCTTTTTGTTTATCAACAAGAGCAAGGCATGATTGGCTAAGCTTTAGAGTCCGCTGATGAAATTCTTGGAGGGCTGGTTGAATGAAGGAGTCGAAAGGAGCAGTAGTGGATAAAACTTTCAAGGAAAAAGTCAGGATTGAAAATCGTCCTAGATGCAGAACGTCTTGGAAAGACAGGACCAGCAGAGATTTTAAATCATTTTTGGCTCTCTCAATGTCATTGGATTAGCTAGAAGAAGAAGCAGCTCCACTACCAAAGGCCCCAGAAACAGTGGGGGTGGTTTTTTGAGATGAAGCCTCAAAATAGCCATCTAAGTCTATGGTTGGTTTTGGAATAGAGGAAGTAGGCTCTGGAGCCTTGAATGCTAGGGCAGGTTCATCCTGAGCTGTACTACTCTCTTAGGCTTTTTCCAAAAATAGAGGAAGTTACAAGTAAAAAAGAGGCCTAAGGAAATTCAAGAAAAGAAGCTTAGTATTGGAGATAAAGTTTTACTTTGTTGACAGAGGGAGGAGAAATGATCTCAGGAGGATTATCCTCTACCTGAGGGGTAGAAGCAGAGTTAGAAGAATCTACCAATGGAGTGTTGCCTTTGCAAGCGACCATTTTGAATTGCTTTTGCTTTGATGGAGTTGGAATGGTTTTGGAGGGAGCTTTGGTTGCCTTAGTTATAACAACTTCAGGGGATTTTTGAAATAAAAGCAAGGCTCAATAAAAGGTCAAAGAAAATGAATTCAGGAATAATAGAAAATTTCTACCTTTAGAGAGGAAGAACTGGAAGGACTAGTTGTAATGTTCGCTTTATAGGTGAATTTGGTTCTCTTGGCAAGTGGGGTAGCACCTTCCTGGAAGACAAAAGTTTATTTAATCAGAAAATTGGGATTGTCATATTCCAGAAATGAATGGCGAATTCTAGACATACATGTTCAGATCTAGGCTAATGGAATTTGGACAAAATTCTTAGATTCAAATATACATGTTAAAACACTTGTATTTCCTTCATCATAACTCCGTTTCGTTTATTTTTTGCATCGTTAGATTTACCTCATGGCCTAATTTTCAATTCACCCCTTATACGCCTTGTTCCACCTCTTTTTGCGTGCCTTTGGAACTCCGAAAGTTGGCCAAAAATAAGATTTTTCTCTCTTTGGGCAAAATTTTTAAATTCAAATATACATGTTCAAACATTTGTGTCTCATTCATCGTAACTCCGCTTCGCCTCATTTTTGTGTCATTGAATTCACCTTATGACCTAATTTTTGTTCCACCCCTTATCAGCCTTGTTCCACATCTTTTTTTGCATACTGTTGGAGCTCTTAAATTTAGCAAAAAATAATATTTTTCTCTCTTTGGGAAAAATTATTATATTCAAATCTGCATGTTCAAGCACGTGTATTTCTCTTATCATAATTTGGTTTCGCCTTATTTTTGCGTTATTAGATTTACTTCATAGCCTAGTTTTCATTTCACCTATCATGTGCCTTATTACACCTTTTTTTGCATGTCGTCAAAACTCCAAATGTTGGCCAAAAATAAAATTTCTCTCTCTCTCTCTCTCTCTCTCTTTTGGTTTTGTTTTCCCTCTATCTTCTATCTCCATGTTTCTTTCTTCTTATTTCATTTCCACAATTATTCTAGTTTTTTCTTTTCCTTCATGGCCCTTCTACTAAGCTCGTGGTGGCTACCGAACCTCTGACGGTAGCGGTGTCGTCGAATATAAATATATATGACTTACAAAATTGGAAAGAAACATAAGAGGGGAAAGGCCATAAAGGAAGAGGAAAAGAGAGAGTAATTGTGGAAATGAAGGAGAAAGGAAGAAGCACAGAGATAAAAGATTGTAACAACTGTACTCTGTCATTAGCTACTAACCCTTAATTACGAATGCCTAATATGTGTTTAAGAAGAAATTATAAGTTAATTGTGCAGCTTATGAATTATTTGTGTATATATCTGTCTATGGTAGGAATATCTGTCTGAATTTCTGGTTTGATATGAAAATTGAAGGCCTTATCGGTATCTGAATATGAAATCGAATAGGTTTATGTGTTAATTAGGATTTTAGAATTTTATGACAACTTTAATTAAAATTTGATTTGGAACCAAATAATTAGAATAAATTAATAATTAAATTGAATTAGCTTAGCTTTAATCCGATTTATTAAGTAAGCTAATCTTATCATATAAATAAGGCATGTAAGCCTAGCCAAAGATAATTCTGTCTTCTTCTTGAAGACAAAAACGCAGAGAGAGAGAGAGAGAGAGAGTGTGTGTGAATTTGAGATCAACATTCTAGAAGAAGGAGATTTGAAGGAATGACTTGGAATCTAGCTAGAGATTTGGAAATTGAGAAGATCAACTTAGAATTCTTGATAACTTAAGGCTTTAGGTGAGTAAGCAACTCTTAAATATTGTGGTTTAGTCATACATTGTAAGAAAACAAGTGAGATAGGTGAATTACCATGAGAATTAAGTTTAGATTATGAAATTGGGCATCAAGTCATGCATGCATGCACATTTCATCATAATTTGAGTTTATTTTTCTAGAAATTCTCTCATGCATGTCATTATTCTAACTTGGTTTTGGAGGTTCATCATGTTCTATACCATTTTGTCTTAATTGATCATATTTACAAAGTAAAGAACTTAGATTATCACATGGATGTCTATGACATGAAGAAAATAACATGCTTTTGAAAGAGTTGGTTGAATGTTGGGTCTTGATTTTGAGAATTAATCTTCATTCCATGTTCTTATACAAGTGTCTAAGTGTTTTCTACAAGTTTTGGCCCAAAAGAATGAGTTTTAATGTGTTAAACTTGTGTTTTGAAGCTTAAAAAACAATCTGGAAATTTTAGAGTTCGCTGGGTTTGCTCGAGTGGTGAACTCTTCACTTGAGCGTACTTTGCGAGCTCTTAGAAGTTTTGCAAATAGTGTTGTTAGCTCGAGCGACCAAAGTTTTGCTCGAGTGAACTCAACTTTGTTAGGCTCATGGCTCTAGTGACCAAAAAGTTGGCTCGAGCATAAAATGCGAGCTCTTAATACTTTTGCAGACCAAGGGATCCGCTTAAGCAACCATAGCATCGCTCGAGTGAACTACCTTGTTTTTTAAAATTTTGCAAAGTGTTTCAAGTGCATAATTGCATCTTTATTCCATCTTAGGCATTCTTAAGCCATGTTTTAGGCCACAATAATGAGGAAATGAATTAGAAACACACTAAGAAAGAATATAATAAGTCAAGTGTTTTCAAAGTATGTGTTTTAGTATGTATCTGTCACGTGTTTGTGTAGGTTACGCGCCGTTATCCATCTGATCTGTCTAATTCGTCTGATTTGTTTCTAGAGCTATTTGTGAGTAACAACTTTATAAAGATATGTTTGATTATACATATTTTCTGATTATACGCTACACTCTGTTTTTTGAAATGTTATTTTCTGATTAGAATGAATGATTGTTCAATTTCTGAAATGTACTTGTGGCATCCTTAGCATTATCTGTTATCTGTTACCTGGTATCAGGGTTTCACGTGGGTTCTATTCACGGAACTGATTATGCATAATCAACTATCTGATCTGCACGTAAGTCTTAATGACCATTTCATGTGAATATGGGTCTTTATGACCAATTACTCTGCACGTGGGTTGTTATGACCAATTTGATCTGTTACTCTACACGTGGGTCTTTATGACCAATCTGATCTGGTAGCTAATGGATGTATCACGTATAACTATTTACAAATCTAAATATGTATGAGAATCTATTCCGGATCTGAATTTTGATTTTTGAATTTGTTATGGATATCATTCATCAAAACCTTTACTCTAATGTTATTCACTGCGCTCCAACTCATTATTTATATTATGTATGCAGGTGACCATGCTTGAGACTTAGAGTCTAGATTTGTTCTATCAAGTTAACTACTATGCCTCACATGGAGGTTCCTGAAAGTCTTTTATAGATAAGTTTCGTAATCAATGTGTTGTGAACAAGTTTAAGCTTTTATTTATTTTGTTTATTTGAACAAGTCTTTGTGTTAATTTGTAAATAGGGCTAAGTCCCTTTTTGTTTGTCTGTACTTGTGGTGATGCGAGAATGATGTCATAATATATGTAAATATAAGCTTAAATTGTCAGTCCTACATAAGTCTGTACAGCTCTACGGACATTGTATTTTTGATATTTGCTTTCGTTAGCCCCTTATTTTGTTAATCTGATTCAGAGGCCTTTGGTAATCTTAGTATTACTGGCCGGTTACGATTTTAAATCTATAGGGGCAGATTTGGGTCGTGACAAAAATAGATGAAGAAAAAAAAGTAGAGAGAAAGAGAGATCTTATTTTTGATCAACTTTCGGAGCTACTATGCAAAAAGAGGTGGAACAAGGCGTATAAGGGATGGAATGAAATTAGGCCATGAGGTGAATCCAACGACACGAAAGTGAGGTGAAATGGAGTTATGATAAGAGAGACACAAGTGCTTGAACATATTAAATCGAATCTAAAAATTTTGCCAAAGAGAGAAAAATCTTATTTTTGGCCAACTTTTAGAACTTTGATGGCACACAAAAAGAGGTGGAACAAGGTGTATGAGGAGTGAAATTAATGAAAACTAGTCCATGAGATAAATCCAATGACGTAAAATGAGGTGAAATAGAGTTACAAAGAAGTAGATACAAGTGCTTGAATATGTGTGTTTGAATCTGAGAATTTTGCCCAAATTCCATTAGGTCAATCAAATGAATATGGGCAGAGAGTTCACATTGAAACACAAATGAAACTACAGGGTTCAATTTGTCAACATTAAAATCCTGAGGTTTAAATTGAAAAACACGCGAAATGTTGGATTTTTTTTGTAATTTGCTCATGTTTAAAGGGTCATTAAGATGGTAAAATAAATGCTTTTACATATTTTTACACAATTATATATATATGCACTTTCTATATATTTCAATACATTTTAAAAATTTTCATATTTACTTTAGTCCAAAGTCACCTTTTTTTAATCCACACACACAAAAAATATTTTTAAAAAAAATTCATCGATGTAAAAAAAGTGAATACAAAGTAGAGTAGTTCATTTGTCCCCCCCCCCCAAAAAAAAAAAAAAAAAAAAACAGAAAAGAAAAAAAAGTAGAGTAGTTCATCAAAATTACATCAAATATAAAAGGCATGGAAAATGAATGCATGCTAAAAAGCCAAATCCAAACTAGTTTATATTAATGTTAAAAAAAAAACTAGTTTATATTAGCTTCTTTTTCTTTTCTTTTATTTATTTATTTATTAATTATTATTTCACGTTATGTACATCTCTTCAGACATACAGTAACATGTTTTAAATTTATAATTGAGAGTAGACGATTATCTCTTGTATTCTCTTGAAATCTTTTTGATCATAGTAACAAATCACAATAGCTGTGAATGTAATTCTAATTTGGAGTGAATCATATTTATCTTATGATTTGTCTTTCTTATATGTTTTGTGTTTAACTGATTCTAATTAAGTGTTATAGCTTTTTAATAAAAATCACAATCAAGTGAGATGATACATATCAATAATATACATATCGAGATTTTGCATGAAACTTCAATATGTGATTTAGATTTCTTCTATACATAGACCTACAATACACAAATTAATAAATCCAACTATACATCTGTTTCTAAATTTATTCTCTAAAATTCCAGGTTAGTAGAATTTTCCGACACATATTACTTAGCTTCACTTTGTCAAGCTTAGTTGAATTATTTCAACCAAATCATTGAATATTTCCCAACAATGACAAATATTATTTAAGTCAACCTTAGTTGCATCGATTTTAATCAAATCATTAAACATTTCCCACTTGTCGATGTTAGTTATCAAATTGCACGAGCTCTTCGTCCACTCACTGGACATCTTACCACGACATTTTTGCATCTCATTGGGTTAGGTTAGGGGAGTGAGAATTAAAATGAGATAATAAAATAAAGAAAAATAATTTTAGTATCTTTTTTTTTTTTTTTTTTTTTTTCACTCCTGCTACGTTTTGAGTATCTCTTACCATCCAAACCAAGACAATCTAATATCAATAAAAAAAACCATATTTATATTTAATCTTTTAAATAAATTTGTTGTAATTTTATTTCTCTATATTTTTATTGTTCACATAAATATAAATATAAATATATAAAAAAATAAAAAATAATAATTAGAATCACTTTTAGTTTTATATTACTAATTTTCTTTCTAATTTAACTACTATTTTTAATATCAAAATGAGTGTTTATTTTACTATATTATAATTTAATATATATCATATAAAATCATTATAAGCTATGTAACGTCCCGATATTTATATTCTATTTTACAATTAACAATTCGTTATTATTATCCATTTCCATAACATACATGTGAATAAGAAATAAAATACAACAATCTTATAAACCAAATTCATCCATTTCTCATAATTTCTACATAAGAATACTTACATTAGATTACAATACATGGCTAAAGACCTTGATCATAATAAAATATAATCCCATCATGGCAAGTAAGCTCAATAGCTACAAATAATGAAATATCAAAAGGAGTTTCAATGTTGTAAAATCCCGTACTTTTATAAAATAAAAATAATATATTTTTCAAATTTTTTGTTTAATTATTCACATTATTTTTGAATTTAATATTTTATATTGAAAATTTATTCAAAAAATATTTTCAGCTTTATGTTATTAGTTGACATAATTTTCTGAACATTATGGTATTTTTATTATATTTTTTCTATATTTTTCTCGAGTTGAATTACATTAAAATGTAATATTTTTTGTTCTAAATCCCAACTTGTTGTCCAAATCTTTGTTGGAGCCCCATGCCATTTCTCTCGTACCTCCTCCCTCACCTTCACGTGCTCTCTCTCTCACCACCTCTTTGCCAATTCTAAAGCTTTTTCTTCCTCTAATTCTACGTAATCCAAACTTGTTAAGGTTTTTATTATTTTAGTATCCTTTTTATTTCTACGTTGATTAGCAAAATGAGCTATTTCTCCACATGCTCAACATTTACAAGTCTTTTTTTCTTCTGGACAATAATTATTTTTTCTAAAATATCTTCTTCTTTTGTTGAAATTATAGGTTTTTTTATAATATTTTCTTTGATATTTTTCTCCTCTTTGTTTATTAAAACTTTTTCATTTATAAAACGTTTTACTTTTCTTATTGTACTTTTTTTTTCTTTCTTGAAAGCTCACATCTCTATGAATAGGATGTTTACAAGCAATGTAAATATTATTTTTTTATTTTTCTTCCTTGTTTCATTTTCATACATTCTTATTCCACCCATTCTCTTAGATATCTAATTCTATGACCTAAGGTATAGCGATCTCAGTTTTCCCCGTCATTTATTTTGTTCCAGACTTGGGTTCCATCATGGTTGTTGTTGTCTATATTTTGTTTATGTCCTTCAAATAGTTTGTATTTGAGTTTTGGGACGTTTTGGGTAAGTTTGGTACAGGCTGGTTGTGAGTTGGAACAAATAGTTACTGCCCAGAATTTGGCTTCTTCGCTCGAGCGAGGCTTTTGCACTTGAGTGAGGCCTGGGTATTTGCTTCTTCACTCGAGCGAGCTTTCTTGCGCTCGAGCTCGCTCGCTCTATGTTTTGTGTTTCTTTGCTCGAGCGAGAACTCTTGCGCTTGAGCGTACTTCTGGGTTGCAGACCTGAAGCTTCGCATTGTTCGCTCGAGCGATGCTTCTTGTGCTCAAGCGAGGTTCTTTTGTGTCTGGTTGCTCGAGCGACCACTTTTTCGCCCGAGCGAGCCTCGAATATATCAGTTGGCAGCAGCATGTTATACATTACTTTTTCATTACCTTTTTTAACCCAAACCCTAGATCCGGCTACTTCTCTCTCCATACACTACTTCTCTCTACAAATACTCTTGATTTAGAGTGTCTTTACCTTAGTCCCTTTGTAAAAAGGGTAAAGCTTTGCTTAGGCTACACTTTGATCCAAAAAAGTTGGACTTCGGAGCATCTTGGGTTTTTCTTTTCATCTCCTTTGAGTCTCTTCATTTGAGGTAGGGATAAGCTACTCCTTCTTATGAGTTGTAACATAAATTTTAGTCATTTTGTATAAATGGTGGGATTTGGAAGTTTTGGGGAGTTAGGGTTTGAGTTTGAAATGTTGAAAAGAGGGATTTTAAATTCTAAATTCCGTGTGTATGTGAATCCTAAATGGGGGTTATTGATGTATAATTGTCGAAATGGTGAGGGTTGGACCTTTGGGTCAATTTTGTGGATTTTGGGAAGTAATGCCCTAATTGGATTAAATAATTAATTTGTATAATTAATACGGTGAACTATGGAAATGTGAAATTGAGTTGAAAATTATGAAATTGGAAAAACTTGGGATTGAATGGTGTAGTTGGATTAATTAATCACTCACCTATGAAAATGTTGATAATTTATCTGTTTGATGAAATTATTATCTATTTAGAAATAATTGTTTTGGGCTATTAGTGGAGGATAGCCATGATTGTTGTAGAATTGCATGATGATTAAGAAAATTGAAACTACTCAATTGGAATATGTCATTGAATATGTGCTTTAATTGATCATTGTATATGATAAAGTGTTTAAATACAATGCATATGTACTCCATTGTGTGGGAGGAGATAGGGGATGTACTCCATTGTGTGGGAGGAGATAGGGGATGTACTCCATTGTTTGAGAGGAGACAGGGGATGGACTCCATTGATAATTAAGTTGGCCGGAGTATCCAGGGTGAAAGTCCCGAAACCTTATACACATCTGAATGATGTTGATGACTGAAGTGTTGTTAATATGAGTTGGAGTCTCATTTCGAATTGTTGATGAATTGAAGTGTTGTTTTCTTATGAGTTGTAGTCTCATTTGAATTACTTGAATAAACGAACCATGTCAATGAAATGAATTGGAAATACAAATGTAACTCGGTTGAAAGATGAATATCAATGTTGGGGAATTATAAAAAACGGTGTATGTCGATGTACATGTGTTGAACATTTAACAGATGCTAATGTTTTAGTTATTTCTCATATTTTGTTTAATATATCTCTACTGGGCTTTGGCTCACCCTTCTTGGGACACCATTTTCAGGTGCAGGTGACATGCCACCTCCAAGGTCATAGCTTGGGAGGTCTCAAGGCTGAAGTCTCTGTTTTGGTTGTTTTATATATGTTATATGTTTTCATTTCAATGCCAAGGGCTTAAACTTGTAAAGGGCTTTTGACTCTCTTTTGGTTGTATCCAAGTGTTGACTTGGAAAGTTGTAAGCCTGTAGGGCATTTACTTTTGTTGTCAACATGTAATACTTTTTGTAAAGAATACTCTGATGGATGAATATATTTTACTTTCCTATGTCTATGGATATCATGAAAGATCGATTTAGGCATTTATTTTGAGGGTGTTACATAAGGTGTCACTTGCAGCGTCTCCTAATTCTTTTAACCTTTTTTCATTTTTTTTCCTTCTATATTAACATTATAGGACATGATAATTTATGAAAAAAGTATAGTTAAATGAATTTTATTTCTTCCTATCTGATAGTAGTAGCAGAATTATTTGCATATATAATTTTCTATATATTTTATATTACATATTTCTATATTACTTAATTTTTTGATACATTCTCTTTTCCATTTATCCTCATTCTACTCTTTTCCTACGAATTTATCTTCAATATATTTTACAAATAAGTTTAACATATCTTTTGGGGTAATTTCTATTGTCAATTTTTCTTTATCACTTTCTCTTAGGTTGTCGTATCAACTAGCTATTATACCCATGAAGCTGTGTTCAATATAATTTGGAAAACTCTGTGCGCTCCAGCTTCTGTTGTGGATATTTAAGACATGGTGCATACCTCTCTTCCATATTTTTATTACATCACTTGTATTTGTAGCACAATCAATATCTAATAAATATTGTGTATTACTTGTTAGTTTTTAGTGATACTTCTCTTAAAAATACTTCCTTTCTAGAGGTAAAGTTTATATAATTGGGTGTTCCCCTGGCAAATGATCCTCTATTTATATAACTATAGTTTCCCGTTCTTCTTTTATAGTCATAATTTCTAGTATTATCTTCCAGTTGTAGCCTAGTAAAGTTTCTAAAATTTGGATGATTTGGATTAGGTGGGACAGACGAGATACTTCCTTCTTATTTTACTACTGCCATATTAACATCATTAATGTTATTAGTTTATTCGAATCCTTGTAAGTCATTATTTTCTTTTTCTTTTTCTATGTCTCCAAAGTTTTCTAGAGTATTGTTTTCATTTTCATTTTCTGCAGCATTATTTACCATTATTTGTTCTAAATCTTCACGAGAAATGTGCTCCATTTCTCCCAAGCCGATTAATCTTAATTGTTTATAGATATATTCTTCTACTTCTAGTCTCTCATTATTTGTTTATTCTATTATTTTGTCATCTACCATATCTAATTGTTAAATTATTTCTAATATTATTTTATATTTTATTTTATTTCATTATTATTTTCCTTTTTAGCCATTTCTTCTAATTGTTTTAGGCTATAATTACTTAGCTCCATTATATTGTTGGTTTGCAAGTTAAATTAATTCAAATGGCTCCTCCATATTATTTCCTTTTTATGGATAGGGATATAGATCTAATCCTTTTTGTTTTTCTTAAAAAATGGCTACTTATTTCCTAGATCTTGTATAAAATGTCTAAATTTGTTTATTATTTCTAAATGATTAGTTCAAAGTTTTTCGTTAATTTTTTTTAATAGCCTAATTAAAGTATTATTTTATTCTATTATTATTTGTAAAGAAGTATAGACATCCAATTATCAAATTTTACTTCTTCACTATATTTTAATACTCATGCAAAAGTTATTGGTAAGGCCAAGAAACTAGGCTCTGATACCAATTTCAATTGCGTCGGGTTTGCGGGTCTAACTTAATATTAACTCTTATAAACACTTTCATTGGTGATCTACACTTGCCTTTTCTAAGGAAATTTTATCCTTAATGTTAGTAATTCTCTGGTTATAATTTATTATAGATTGTCCTGAAGCAATAGCCAAAAGAGAATTTAATTTATTTAACTCACTTTCTAATTCCGAAATATAATCTAAAGTATTTTTTACTTCAACTCTAAGTGCTATAATTAAACACATATAAATACTAATTCCAAGTTTACCCAAAAATATAATTTTTTAATAACTATTTATTATTTTTTAGCAATTTTTTCAAATTGTTGTGGCTAATTTATAATTTAATGAAATCTATTGGTGATGTGGCTTACTGAGTTGGCTTTGGTCTGATGAGGTGGAAAGGTCTGATAAGTTGACCTTTCACTTGGGTTTTGCACTAATTTGGGCAAAAGATTTTCAGGCTACAAGGAATTTACTTTTTAAAATACAACTTTGAAATATACACAGCCCAAAATTAAACCAAACACAGCCCTCGAACCTCGCCGCCCTCAGCCTCCATTGTTATGTCGGCGTCAACCCCAACTGCATCATCTCTCTTAAAGCTAAAGACCTTTTCTCTTCCAGAATCAATTGCTTCAAGGAAGTCTAAGAGCCTATCGATCTCTTTATCGCTCGCGCTTGTGTCGCGAGCCGTGGAAGCCTGATTCGCGGAGACTAAAGAGAGTAAAAGAAGAATTTAGGGTTAGAGACAAAAGGCTGGTGTGTTTGGGTGGGTTTAGGAATGTGGGTGAGGACTGTGCTTGATTCGAATGGAATGGATTGAAATTAGAGGTTTCGAAGTTTGAAATTTTTAGATTAGGGAAGCTATATCAATAAGGGTACAATGTCCCATTTTGGTGATTTTGATTTCAAATTGTCTATTTGATGGATAATTGAGTGCAAATTCAAAGTTTCCCTCCAAAATGTTGAATCATTGTGTTGACGCCTTTTAGGAATTCCTGTTGCTACTGAAGAAATCCTGCAAGTGTTAACAATGAAAAACTTGTTCATTAAATTCGGGCGTGCCGGAACTTGTGTACCTAGTTCAAGGTATAGGAATTGTTGACCATTTCTGACTTCTAACATAGAGAATGACTATGTGTGGCTAATAGAAACTGCCACTGGTTTGGATCTTGCCCTAATGAAGAGGACTTTAAACAAATTTATCGGTGTCGAAAGGCAATTAGACAGAAAATGTAACTTGCATTGATTGGAATCTTTGACTTTTTTTGTATAGGTTATAGGCTTTTTAGTTTTTTTAGTAACTTTTTTGCTTTTAGGCTAAAAGTGTTACATGCCAAACAAGGCCTAAGTTACAGCTCTGAAGCTAAGTTGATCTTTGAAGCTATAGCTAGAGTAATTAAGCTATGAAGTTAAGGTAGATAGGCTATGAAGCTAAGATAAATGTATTGAAAGACTCTTGGTGTAGTGTTTGGTCGGGGACCTCTTCAATGTTGTACTTGGAGCCCTTTATATAGTGTTGGGGAAGTCCTAAATTCTACTCAACTGCCAAAAACATGACAGTCCTTCCTGTTGACATGTGTCCTTGATGTTAAGCTTGATCCCTTAAAAGTAGGAACAGTTTAGGCTAAGGCTTATCCTTGTAGCTTTGACTTGGTCCATTGAGCTCTAGGAAGCCGCCAAGTGTACTCCTCATTTGAATTTGAATTTATTCCACTTGATTTGAGGAACAAATCCCTTGGTTGTTGCATGTATCTTCCTATCCTCAAGGAATTCAAAATTGGTCTTCCTTGCTTAGGAAAACTAATTCCTTAATTGTAGGATATATTGATCTTCCACGCCCCATGAGCTGCCACGTGTCCATGGAATCTCTTTTATCCTAATCCCTGGAAAAAAATGACACCATATTCATAGATAGTATGGATATGGAATATCTTCATCACTGATCAACTACATAAGGCACCAAAATGGATAGGGCCTCATTCTAAGCCTTCATGATTGGAGATAAGGCACTTAATTAGGGGATAATCCTCAACAACCCCTCACTTTTGGGAGTGGTTAAGGCTTGTCCTATCCATTAAATCCAACTCATTTTATTTATTTACTTAATTAATCAACCAATTAATTACATAAAATAATTCTTTTTGCTCGGCCACCTTTTAGATAAGTGGGTCTCATAAAATTTTTGACCTTTCCTCCTATCACCATGTGGCATAAATAATTTAAGGGAAATCATGTGGCAATTTTTTTCAAGAAGCGTACAAACAATGCCCCCATTCAAGTACATTCTTGGTTTTGTCACGGAATTGAAAAGGATCTGCTTAAATTTCGACCTCCTTTTTTGCATTAATTTGAGCCTTCAGTGATGACCCTCCTCAATGAGTTGGACCAAAAATCCTTCCCTAGAAAAATAGAACTTGGAAGAGAAAGAGAGAGAGAGAGAGAGAGAGAGAGAGAGAGAGAGAGAGAGGTGAATTGATGCCCATTATTACGTCTGCCATCATTGCGGCGTCCATTCATTCCTCAAAATCTAACGGCAACTGTCAAAGGCATGATTGACGATGCCTCTTACAAAGGCAGAAGTGACCTAAACTCTTGTATGAAGTGACTGGACGGTCATCTTTAGATTATCTTTGTAAAATTCAAGCTTGGCGCCAAAACTTGGCACCAGCTCCCTTGACACGTTAATTCCCCCATTACAAGGGTTATAAATACCCTCTTCTTTTCCTCTTTGTGCCTCATTTATTCTTTTTCTTCTCAAAACCCTCTCATCTCTTCTTTATTTAACCAAAATTTATTTTCTCCTTATGTATTTTCATCAATGGCTTCTAAAAAAGCTAAGGAGGAACTTCCATTTGCTGGTCTTGAGGTTGATGCACTCATCAAAGATAAGAAACCCTCCATGTATTCTGATCATCTGATCGATCTTCCTCATCATTCCCTGGGTTCATCTTTGTCGTGTAAAATTAGGGCTTGGTTCTGCCTTTGCTGCTAGTTTACCTTTCTATCTGAACAAGTATTACCCTTGTTTAGAGAAAAAGTTGTCGTTCGAACACTCTGTTCCTACTGACTGGAATCGCTACGACCTTGTCTCTCCCATCAGAGTTTGGCATATCCCCAAAACTGAGTATGTTTCCTGGTTGGATCATGTAACGGCTGCTAAGAGCCAAGTCTAGAAGGAAGCAGGAATCTACGACGCCATCACGCTCAGCCGAGGTAATACTCGGCTTGATAACGCTCTGTTCTTCTCTATTTCTTATTACTGGTCTGTCTCCACTAACTCCTTTCATTTAAGGACTGGTATGATGGTGCCTACTCTGCAAGACATTGCTTTCTTGGCTGGCTTTCATCTCTATGAAGAAGAATTCCATACTCTTCTTACCTGCAAGGAGGTGTCTTATGTTTACCTTGACAAAAGGTCACTAACATATTCTTCTTTTCTATCGGCTGCTCAAACAACCCCAGAGGTTTCTGAGTACGAACACATTTCCTTCTTGATCTACTGGTTGAATAAGTGCCTATTCTGTGTCCCTTCCCAGAAAATTACCAAAGATTTCATTAAACTAGCCAAAGCCCTTTCTTAGGGTAAGAAACTTGCTCTTGGCCCTTTGGTTTTAGCTTATCTTTATAGAGAAATGATGGAACTAGTCTCCTCATAGGCTCATGCAACTCTGGCATTGGGCCTACTTTCTAGATTTTGCTCCATCCATTCCTACTTCAATACGTCAGTCTGACTGTTTTGGCCTCCGTTTCATAGAGGCTTACTCTAAAGTTCATTCCTTCGACGACTGTTTCACATTTCTTAACAGGAAGATGGTAACCCGTGATGCTTCTGCCCTTTTACCATTTTCATGCAATTTTGCTTGTTCCTGGCTCACCACTCCTGTATCCCAGCTCACTAGTTAGAAAGATGAACAATTCAATGTTTGGACTAGTTTTTTGATTTCATGTGACCTTCCATTTGACCTCAGCTTCACTCCAAATAAAAGCAAATGTGGAGTAGAGATCTATAATTATCACAACCCAAACCCGCCTCTATAGGTTTAGCATCATAACCGGCCAATATTCCTAAGATTACCAAAGGCCTCTGAGACAGATTAGCAAAATAAGGGAGCTAGTGGAAGCAAATATCAAATATACAATGTCTATAGAGCTGTACAGACTTATATAGGAAAGAAATTTCAAACTTTATATACATATATAATTTCATCATTCTTATATCACCCACAACGGATAAAACAAAAAGGGATTTGGCCCTATTACAGATAAACAAAAACTTGTCCAAAAGACATAAGAAAATAAAAGCCTAAGACTTGTTCATAGCTTCATCACAAACATTGCCCACAAAAACTTGACCACAAAAAGACTGTCGTGAACCTCCACGTAAGGCATAGTGGTTGGCTTGACAGAAGCAGATCCAGACTGGAAGTCTCAAGCCTGGTCACGCATCTAATCACCTACATAAATAATATAAATAACGAGCTGAACCCTAGTGAATAACAATGGAGTAAATGTTTTGATGAATGATGTCCATATTAGATTCAGTAATCAGAATTCAAATCAGAAATAGATTCTTACACATAGTCAGATTTGTAAATAGTTATACATGGTATATCCATTAGCTAACAGATTAGATTGGGCATGAAGACCTACGTGTAGAGTAACAGATCAGATTGCTCATAAAAGACCCACGTGCAGATTAGATAGTCGATTATGCATAATCAATTCCATAAATGGAACCCACGTGAAACCTTGGTACTCGGTAACAAATAATAAATAACAGTAACAGATACAGATAATGCTAAGGATGCCATGATTACATGTTAGAAAATTGGACATTCATTCATGATTCACAAAATAACATTTCGAAAAATAGATCATATCATATCAATTAGAAAATACTTATCAAACATAGCTTTATAGAGTTGTTACTCACAGGTAGCTCCAGAAGCAGAACAAACAACGTAGACAGATCGGTCTGATAATAGGGTGTGACCTACACAAATACGTGATGGATACACGTTGAAACACACACTCTGAACACACTTGATTATTGCATTTCTTTTTAGGTGTGTTTCTAATTCAGTTCCTTATTGTAGTAGCCTAAATCATGGCTTAAGAATGCCTAAGATGGAATAAGGCTGCAGTTATGCATTTTGAAACACTTGACAAAATTTCAAACAATAGTACGCTAAGTTGGAGGACTCTACAAAGCGGAATTGAGAGGAGCTATCTAAGGCATTTGTCAACCAGTATTCATATAACACCCAGATAGAGGTGACCATTAGTGAGCTGGAGGCTACTACCCAGAACCCTAAAGAATCATTCATCGATTTTGTCGCCCGGTGGAGAGCCAAGGTAGCTCGAATGACAAATAGACCTACTAAAAGAGAACAAGCCCGACTGGTGGTCCAGAATCTCGAACCAGATATACTGCAGAGGATGATAGTAGCACCATTATCCACCATTGCTTCCTTACACGAGCTTGGGGTCCATATTGAGAGTGCATTCAAAAAGGTTATCATCCACAGAACAAGCGAACCTGCTAGAAGGCCATTCTCCTGGAGTACCAACACTAGCAGTAGCACTATTTCGTGGCCTGTAGATGTCAGTACTATTGTTTTGACGGCTGAGATAGCTGATCCCTTTGCTATTGCCGCCACCTCACAACCTTCACAAAATACCGGTCCACTCTAGAACTGAAGAGTTTTTACTCTCCTCCTTATGAGCCCAGCCCATGCCCTCAAACTATTAATGGAAAAGGGGCATCTCAAGCCTTTCAATTCTCGTCCACTTTCAGACCCATTGCCACCCAAACATGACCCTACCCAGTATTGCATCTTCCACCAACAACATGGCCATCCCACGCACTTGTACTACCATTTACATTATGAGATCCAAGATCTCATAGACAACAAAGTCATCATTCCGCCTGCTAAACCAAACATAACAACCAACCCACTTCCTCCACATAACCAAATTCCCCCACCCGAAAACATTAACCACATCCATACACTATCGCCCACCTTCAACCCTAGCACATACATTACCTCATCCCACCTACCAAAATCGGAGGTGGTTATTCCAAAAGGCACAGACATGTGCATGATGGATCTAACACCACAAACCCAATCCAGGACAGTGGCAATAGAAATGGAGGAAGATGAGCATGTACTGAAGACAGGGTCGTCAGATACCCGTGTCATAGAGAAGGGTGTCTCGCTAGTAGAGGAGTACGATCCCAGCTTATACACTGTGGCCATTGATTAGCCAAAGCCAGTAGTCATCTTGCCAGACTTTCCTAGCATTAATGCTACAGAATCAAAACGATTGGCCTGAACAAGGCCTAAGTAACTTGGCTGACTTAGAAGAGGATTTGGCTAATCTGGAGGAGGATCTAGAGGATTTGTACTTCTTCAAAGAGAAGGATACGAGCAGTGTTTAGATGGGATGGTGGGACTCGAGCCAGCCGGAAACAAGCAATGGATGGTTGAGTGAGGAGGAGTTAGATTTAGAAGAATAGACAGGAGAGACTGGGAAGGAAGAGGAAATTGGTGCTAGTGGCAAGGTTGAGGCTACACCTTTGACTGAGAAAGAACAAGCACTAGAACAATTTCAAAGGAAAATGATAGAAGAGATCCAGACAAAGATAGCTCTAGAGCAAGGAAAAGGAAAAGAGAAAGAAGAACTCGAAACAACGGTGGGTAATGTCCAAATTACCGAAAAGGTTGAATGGGAGCCTAGCAACCAAATAAGGATATTACGGAAGCTCCAAAAACATCGGGATTCAGAAACCAAGACTGTAGTGGAGGAAGAATGGTATGATGATGGGGCGCGTGGTGTTAACATGCTCCAAATAGAACTTGATGCTAGCCTGGCCATGACTGCAGGAGAGTGGTGGGAAGACAACAACCTAAGTCATGCGTACACTGACAAAAGGTGGAAAGCTAATACCCCGAATGACACTTGGTATACTGACGAGATCAATCACATGACCCGGAGTGGTCGGTACTTCAAACCCGCAGCCTTAGATCAGCCGGAGTCTTCCAATAAAGAGTTTGAGGGATCAAAAGAGAAGGATGTTGAGGAAAACCTGGTCTTGAAACAGCTCAAGAAGATTCAGGCTGACATATCAATTTGGGGGATGATACTAGCATCTTAGGAGCATAGGCAAGCATTTTTGGAGGCAATGTGTGATATCCCTATCCCGCAATATGTTAATTGGTCCGTAATATGAGTATGGTTATGTGTTTAACATGATTTTGAGTGCTATTATGTGAAAATATGTGATTTTTAATTTCTATCTGTTCACCGCAGGAATAGCTGTTTGATTATCTGCTTTGAGAATTAAATTGAAGGCCCTATCGGCCACCGAAACCAAAATTGATTACGCCATTGTGATTAGCGTAATTTTTAGAGCCTACGGTGAAATTTAATTGGAAATTGATTCAGATCAGAATTAATTGATTTAATTGATGAATTAGTGCCCTATTATTTTTTTTTATTATATTGGAATTAGTGGGGCTTGTTGTAATAAGGCACTATACCCTCAATTCTCTCTTTATAGCTTCATTTGGCCGATTTGAACTCAAAGAAGGGAGAGGTCCGGCTATGGAAAGAGAGAGAGAGGGAGAGAATTGTGTAATCTTGGCCCAAGGTTTGGGGAATTTGAAGATTAAACTCAAGAAATTGCTATAGTTTGGAAGATTGAGCTCCTAGGTAAGGGAATTCATGAGCTTAATGTTGTAAATTATGGATTCAAGTTTGATTAATGGTCAAGAACATGAATTAGTTTGATTATAAGGATATTGAGTTGTGTTTGTTGAATTTAAAGTCAATAGATGCATGCATGTAGGAAATTACTATGAATTTCCATGTTTGAGCATAAAGTATGTAATCCATGTTGAGTTTTGATTAATGACCATGTACTTGATCATCTCTTCACCAATTAAGTTGAGGATATTGTGTACATTTCACATGCAAGTGCAAATCATGGGAGTTTGAGTCTTGCATGTTTGAATCTAGTGTGTTGGCAATGAGTTGGAGTTAATTTGAGACATGCATGGGATTAAATTGCGAAATTGAGCTTCATTGTGTTGTGATTTGGTGCTTATTCCATGTTAGAATATGTATATGTGAAGTTTGAGCCAAAATCATGCATTTGGAACCTTTGAACATCAAATTGAAGCTCAAGAACATGTTTTGGATTTTCCAGAATTTTGATGTCCGCTCGAGCGGGGAAATCGCCGCTCGAGCGTGAAATTCGTGTTCCCAATATTTTCTGCAAACATGGTGTCCACTCAAGCGGGGAAGTTCACGCTTAAGCGGGGAGCCATGTAGAAAGGCCTTCCGCTCGAGCGCCAGAGTTCGCGATCGAGCATAAATTTGACATATCTAGCACTTTTGCAAGCCTCGTGGGTCCGCTCGAGTGGGGAAGTCCACGCTCGAGCGGGGACCCTGTTTTTTGAAATTTTGAAAATGTATTCTGTGTTCCGTTTTCCGTTCTCTTTCGCTTGCAAGCACTCTTAGGCATACATTGAGCATTATAAATGAGTTAAAGAGATAAGAATGAAGCCTAAAGAGGAATATGTGGATTTAAGAACGGATTGAATTGCTTGTGACCCTTTTGTGTTCATGGAATGTGAAGGGTCGAGCTCCAGGGCAAACCAACCAACCGATCACTGTGAGTAATATCTTAACAGAGATATCTGAAATATGTTGTTGCCCAATTGCTTACTTCTATGTAAGTTTTATAAGTTCATTCATTCGATTGGTGGACAATGTTTGTTATGCCAAATGAGTGGGCCAGACGCCAGTCTGATCTTAATAATATAATGAATGGGCCAGAGGCCATTTTGTTATGAATGGATGGGCCAGGGGCCGTTTTGACATGAATGAATAGGCCAGAGGCCAGTCTGATCTGAATAATAGAAGGAATGGGCCAGAGGCCGTTTTGACATGAATGGATGGGCCAGGGGCTGTTTTGACATGAATGAATGGGCCAGAGGCCGTTTTGGCATGAATGGATGGGCCAGGGGCTGTTTTGACATGAATGAATGGGCTGGAGGCCATTTTGACATGAATGAATGGGCCAGAGGCCGTTTCAACATGAACGAATGAATGGGCCAAAGGCCATTTTGTCATCTGAATGGGCCAAAGGCCGTTTTGACACAAATGAAAGTTTGAATGGGCCAAAGGCCAGTTTGTTTGGAACCGCAGTTGCTTGACCTAAACTGTGTATATATGTTAAATAGAAATATGAATTGGGCCTAAGGCCGTTTGAAGCATGTTGTTCTATATATCGTCTGTATAGCTTCTTTAATTGATATTATTCACTGTGCTTTCGCTCACGCTTATTCATGTGTTGTAGGTGAGCCAAGAGAAGTTCAAACCCAGCCCCAGTGAAGTTTATGTGGAACAACAAAGGTTTTGGGAGAGTGAGTCCTTGTATCTCACGCACGAGACCTGTCTTCGCCCTTTTGTTATGTACTTATGTTCTGTCATGTTGGCGAAGACTTTGCATCTGTTGTATATAGTCGTGATGGGTTGACTTAGACTTATATGATCCTGTATGTACAGAACCTTATGTAGTACATATTTTGTTGTGAGTTATTAATGTGCATATGTATGGTTGTTACGATGTGCCATGTAAGCACATCTCTATGGACAAAGTTTTAAATTGCTTCTGTTTGGCCCCCATTAACTCTGTTAAAATACCTTTGGTATGGTTTGAGGCCGTAGGTAATCTCATGATTACTGGCCGGTTATGTCCTTAACCCACGGGAGCGGGTTCGGGTCATGACACAATGAACCGAACCAAATTACATATTGATACCACTGCTGAGCAATTGGTATTGTTCGTTACATCAGGGGACATTGCGCCAATGATATCTTTTACAGATAAGAAGTTCCCACTTGAGGGTGCCAACCACAACTGTCCCTTATATGTAACCCTGGAAAGTCGGCAAAAGTGGATTCCGATGGTGCTGGTAGATACCGGATCGACGATCAATGTATGTCCAGTGAGGACTACCTATGCCATCGGTTTGAGGCCGGTTGACTTTACACCTATGACCCAGGCCGTCTGAGCTTATGACAATACAAGTCGGGATGTTATGGGAACATTCAAGAGCCATATCTGAATTGGCCCATCCGAACATGAGGTGGAATTCCATGTCATGGACGTTCTGGCCACTTTTAATCTACTACTGGGAAGGCCTTGGCCATATCAGATGAAGGCTGTATTATCAACAGTCCATCAGTTAGTGAAGTACTCCTTCAAAGGTGGGATTGCCACTGTGTACGGTAATTCTGCGATCCATCCTCTCTAGGGAAACACTACGCCATTATTGGAAATCAGACATGGGGAGGAAGACGTGTTCCTTTCTGGCTTCTCTCTGGCAGAAGCCCAGTTGGTCCAAACCATCACAGCGGAGGGCGATAGAAACTACGTGAGTGCGCAATCCATCTACATGATGAACAAATAGAGGCATATGCCCGGATCAGGACTAGGCCAAAGTGGTAGGCATGGGGGCACTGTCGCCAAGGAGATTAGTCACAACACCCATGCTTTTGGGCTGAGATACAAATCTACCGTTGCAAATTGGCAAAGAAAATGAGAGGAGTTGAGAGAAAGGCTAAAAGCGAAGAGGATTGGGAGGCAGTACGAGTTAGTCCACAAACCAATACAAGGGACCTTGAACGGACGTTTTGTCTGCCAAGGGGAAGACTTCCCCTTCTGTGGATTCCAAGATCCCTGGTTTGACAAAGAAACAGAAACAAGATATCTGGGATTTGAGATCTTCTTCAGACACCAGTTACCAGAAGTGGAGGATGAACAAGAAGACCAGAGCCCTAGTACAGATCAAGGTGGGACTGCAAGCTTGGACATTGAAGAGGAAGAGCTATTGGGAAAAGCACTGGCTGACCTACTGACAAGTTCTACTGCTGGAGTTGAGACCGCCAACTTAGGGGATAGTTTTACTATCTCAATGATCAGGGATAGCCCAGTAGTGGATTTCTCTAATCTTATCGTGGATGCATCTGAGGCTCCACGCTTGGTCTGGAAGTTCGAGCAAGTTGTCATCAACAGTTTTGGATCAGATAGTGAGTCCGAATCTGATTCCCCAAAGTCTGTGGAGTCGGAGTCAGATTCTAGTTCCTTTGAGTCTGGCACTTCTAGGAGTGGTAACCCGGATACCAAAGTCCTGTCCAGATCGTCTTTTAGACTTTCATTCGAGTCTACTGTAACTGTAGATCCAAACTTTTTGAATGGGAATGCTGTGGACTTTGCCTACTTCTCTGTGCCTTTGGTTTGTTGTACTGATTTTAATTTTCAAAATTTTGACATAAACCAAGAGGAAGAAATTCCTCGAGTTTTGAAAATTTTGTTTGATCATGAGGAGGAGAAGCATGTTAAGCCCTGTACATATGAAATCGTATCAATTAACGTGGGTACTGAGGAAGATCCTCGTTTGGTCCAGATCGAGCCCACGTTGTCTTCGGAGGAACGCGAGCGCTTAATCGCTTTATTAAAAAAATTTCAAAGATGTTTTCGCGTGGTCCTATGAAGATATGCCTAGAATCGATCCTGAGATTGTACAACACTAGATCCCTCTCGACCCTGAGGCCCGGCCAGTGAAGCAAAAGCTACGCAAAGTTCGCCCAGATTGGGCTTTGAAGATCAAGGAAGAAGTTACTAAACAGATTGAGGTAGGGTTCTTGCTTGTATCTGAGTATCCAACGTGGTTGGCCAATATTGTTCTAGTCCCAAAGAAGGATAACAGAATCAGAGTCTGTGTCGACTTCAGGGATCTGAATAAGGCTAGTCTGAAAGATGATTTTTCACTGCCATACATAGACGAGGTGGTAGACTTCACCGCCGGCCACACACTGTTGTTGTTCGTGGATGAGTTTTTCGGACCAGATTCTAATGGCACCCGAGGATAGGAAGAAGAGTGCTTTCAGTACTCCGTGGGGCACCTACTGCTGTCGAGTCATGCCATTTGGGTTGAAGAATGTCGGGGCCACCTATCAGAATCAACTACGCCTCGTGTCTAGCAGATGAACCTCTTCCCCAAGTAATAAGCTTGACCAAAGGGACCCTTAAACAAAATCCTCATGGTAGAGGTGTGCCATGCAGTAGCATAGGTCACCCTCACTGCCTAAGGGATACCCGCCCAAGGGTGCCAGTCAACCTGTGAGATCAGATGTTAGATGTCAAGGATATGGGGACATAGTATGGAAACAATGGTATAAGAAGTAACAGTAAAGCATGGAAATAGTACAGTATGGGAATAACAGTAGTATAGAAATGATAGTATGGAAATGTGAAGACTAGTATTTTGTTACCTGATCCGTGGTGATGGTGTCAAAGAAACGCTGAAAGTAGGGGAAGTCTCGGTCTACGCATCGGCGTCACTCGAATCGGGAGTTGTAGTACCAGGAGTGAGGTATTGATAACTCAATCGGCCAGACTGGGACTGGAGCCAGAGAGGTGAAATATGTGTAAACCCATAGCTACAAGCAGGAAAAGTCGAATAAAGTTGTAGACATCCCCGAACGTCCCGGGAAAAATCCTGTTTTGTCCATTGGGCTTACTACAGTTCGGACTCAATGTCACGGTT
>NW_021030855.1:0-17020 GCF_004153795.1 Camellia sinensis
ACGATAGCCAAGTTTAACGAAACACAAAACCGGCAAACAATTCCACACCCAGAGGAAGTTAGAATGAGTTCGGGGTGGCTAATGGTTGGATTTACCTCTAGGTTTGTTTGGAACTAACATTACAGTAGAAACAATTGTGATATACGCATGGCCAGTATTACCCATTGATGCTAGGTATAGAAACCAAAGGTTTCTTGCCCCGTCAAGGGCTGCTGATACCACTAGAACAATCCCGTGGAGCGCAAAGAAAGCACAACGAAGTAGTTTAACACGTCCACTCATGTATGGAGTGCAATAGAGCGAACGTGTCGGGGATGGAAAGCGCGTGGGTTTCAGCTACACATGCCGCGTATGATTTGGGGAAAGTGCGAGTCCCATATTGTGGGGCTTCTATGGCACACATAATTTGTCTACGCCGCACACTAACGAAGATGAAGCGTTCAACAGGTGGCCAATGGCAGAAAATTTATTTCAACGACATGCCCAATGCAACGTGTGTGGTGATTAGACGACGACCGTGGACCCGAGGGGCGATGATGACATTAAAAATGTTTGATTTAGAAAATCCATAGGAACGTGTTAGTGCGCAATCAGCGGAGCTGAGGCTTTAAATTGGTAATTTCATTTGTAAAAAAAATTATAAATTTACATTTCCAAAAATTAATGTCGTAGTTGATAAATTTGTAATATAAAAAAAATTATAATTTTTCTGTTGCAAAAAAAATGGAATTCTTCTTTTGAGGTCACGATTATTTCAATCACATGTTAGTAAGCAAAAATTGGTATAGGATCATTGGTGGAAATGTAGGTATTGGTTAGAGTGTTGGTAATTTCACACTATAGCCATGATGATGTGACAACTCAAATAAATATTATCCAAAAAAAGCAAAAAAGTAAAAAAGTGAAAACAACTTTTATCAACTTCCCAGTCATTTTATGAAAGCTCAAAAAGTGTTAAAAGTCACAAAAACAGTTTTTTATCACTTTCCAAAGCACCCGTATAATAAGAGCATCTCTATGATAAACATTATATAATATGATGATATATTTGACAATGAATAGTAATAAATTGTCAATTATTACAAATGGTGCTTCAATGTCAATATGCGATTTGGCAAATCTCACCACTTATTCTCCAAATTTGTTAGTGTTATTTGAATTACTGGCTTTTTTAGTAATTTTTATATGTTTATTTTGGTCTTTTGTGACCTTTTTAAACTTTTTTTAAAAAATTAATATTAACTTGTAACCATTAGACAAATATAAAATATTGAAAATTGAAATTTTTTTTATATAATTCACCCCACCAAAAAAACATACGACTACAACAAAATAAAAAATTTAAAAAATTATTAACAACATTAAAATTACATGGACCACTACATTACATTGCAAAATAAAAATTATATTTAAAAATAAATAATAAAAATTACATTGATAAATAAATAACATTACAAAATTAAAAAAATACATTCTCTCATAATTATTTATTAGAAGACAGTGGAAAATAGTAATTTGGGTTGCTGACATGTGCAGACCACTTCGTGAAAATCTCATTTTTGTGCATTATGTAATACGCTTTTGTCTAAGAGTTCAAATGAGAAATGTTCGTAATCATTATCAAATGTTCTTTCTTTTTTATCTCAAGTTCTTTCATCTCCTACAATGCTTGAGCCCTTTTTTCTTCTCTTTCAGTTTTTTTTTATTTCCTTCTCAGTAAGGTGTTGGTTAAATGTCTCCAATAAATTGTTAAATTTGTGGATTTCAACTTCAGCTTGACTTTTTCAAAGCAATTCTTTTACAGATTTCCTACCCATAGGCCTTTTATCCCTTATAAAGACACTACCCTTACCAATTGGATTATTACCAACAGTTAGATTGTTACCAACACTTGGACTGTTATTGTCTTCAAGAGAAACGTAGTTATCCATAGGGGATTTGAGAGCTGAATCAGGGAAAAATGGTATATGTATCATTGACTTTACTGTAGCCACCTGATATTGTCTTGCAAGATTGGCCAACAATGTTCAAAAGCAAAATATTTGTTTTCATCTTGATGGTATAAAAGTTTTGCTTGAAACATATGTATCAATAAAATATTAAATTAATTAATTAGTTAATTTTTATATGAGACAAAATAAAAAAAACTAATATAATAAATGAAGATGAAATCTTACTATATCAACTTGAGACATCCTATTTGGGTGTAGATTTTCGACTAGTGCTAAACAAGCACGAATTTGTTACAATATTTCATGATTACACCCCATCGAGATAAGATAGACACTTGTATTCTTGAGTGATCATTCTGCAGCGAGCAATAATTTTTAAAAATTCTTCCCAAAAAATGAGCATGAGATTGCGAATTCCAAACAAGTGGGTCTTTAGTAATGTGGCATCAAGCTTTACAAATTGCCACATCTTCATTAATGCTAAATGATTTTCCTCTCTTTATTTGTGATTATGGCTGCAAATGAACAGAATCATTCGTGAACAGGCTCGAGCTCGACTCGGTAAGAGCTCGTTCGAACTCGGTTCGTTAATTTTTTTTTTTTGCGTTCGAGCTCGATCTCGAGCTCGTTAAATTTTTAATAAACAAGCCCAAACATTATATAGCTCGGCTCGTTAGTTGACTCGTTTAATATTTATTATTTATATATTAAATAATGTAAAAATATGTATAAAAAATAAGATAAATATATTATTTATATATTTAAAATATATAAATGTAAATAATAATTAACTATATATAGTACATTTACATAATAGTGGTAGTAGATATTATTATTTTGATAAAATATTGACTTTTTTTTAGAATGTTTATATGTATTGTATATATAATTGTATAATCAAAATTTTAATTGTAACTTTAGTCTCGTATGCAAGTATGAATTTATATATTTTTTGTCTTGTTAAGATTCATGAAGAGGCTCAAGTTCGAGTCAAGCTTAAACCAACTTGGTTCGAACTCAGTTCGTTAAATTTTTATTTAGCTCCAGCTCCAGCTCAAGCTCGAGTTCGTCAAAATCTTAATAAACAAGTTCAAATATACTAAAGCTCGGCTCGACACGTTTGCAACCATATTTGTGATGAACCTTCTATAGTGTTCTGTGCAAAATAAAAAAGAAAAATATAATTGAAGAAGTTTTGCTGTGAACTCAAATTGAATTAAGGTGTTTGTATTTATACCACTATAAAAACATAACCGTTTTTTTTTTTAGCTGTTTAATTTATCGCTGTTGGTGTCTTAACAATTTGGAAAAATAACCCTTTTTTTTCCATATTGAAATAGAGTTGTTGGACTCAAGTTTAGCATTCTAAGACACATCTCACTGTTGGATCTTTACATAATCCAACGTGTGACACCCGAATTTTAATTTAATTCAATACCGTGATGATATCGATCACTCATAAGTAGGCAATATATATATATATATATATAAACAAAAAAAATAATGAGTAGTTAATAAATACAATTCTTTATTATATCAAAAAAAAAAAAAAAAAAAAAGTGCATTAGTGGAAGCTTGTGGTTTAAAAAATAATAAAATAATAAAATAAAATATTTGAGTAAGTGGTAAGTGATGTTGTGTAGTTTGGTGGTGAGATTTTTTAACATAAACCTAGTTAATAATCATACAAAAAATAATAATAATAAATAATAATAAAAAAACAGAACTTTACCGAAGAGTAATAACTGTTAGAATGGTAAAAAGGTTAAGGATTTAGTGGCTGGTAAAAAGGACAAGGGGTTAGTGGCTTTTGGACAAATTCATGGGATAATAATACAGGTGGTATCACTTCTCCTAACCAACAGAGTAGAAACGTGGTCGAGAAAATGAGCAACGTGGCAATCATGGAGCTTAGGACTTGTGTAGCAAGCAAGAGAATGGGCCTATAAATAGTGAAGTATCAGTGTAGTAAGCTTCGAAAAAGTAAGGACGAGAAATTAGAACCCATTCGTAGTGAGGTACCAGTGAGCTTCGAGAAGTGAGAGAGTATAGCTAGGAGTTGTAGTAGAAAACTCAAAGTTAAGGATCAATCTTAAGGTGAGTTATATTATACCTTAAGTTACCATAATATATTTTCAGTATGTCTTGAGTTACCATAATATATTGTACGAATGTTTTGAATTACCACAATTTATTTTATATAATTTATGTTTTGTAGTTATATTAATGTTTCAATTATGTGAATTATTTTCTGACCTCTATTTGCTTAAATGGAAACCGATGGATATATTTGTTTAAATTTTAGAAAGTATTTGACAAAGATCTTGTAAACAATTATTTTCTGTAAGTACCACTATAGGAGTCCCATGTCTTGGGGGACTTAAATAACCATTGAACCCTGTTTTGCCACTTTGTGGTCCTCTGTTTGTCATGGATCCATTGATCCCTGTTTTGATTGTCACTTCAGTGACCCCTATTATGTTCTGTTCTATACCATGGCTATAGTTATTTATGTAATTTTTGTATTTCAGTTTCTGCCACTTAAATGATTTGTTTATTCAACTTAAATTATGTTAATGTTTTAGCTTAAATAACTATCCATGGCTATTTTATGCCCCTATACTCACAGTATGATATTTCTCATTCTGCTATGTGCTTATAGCTGTTACCCCTTTCAAGTGACGAGATTTAGCGGGATCAAGATGGGGGATAAATCACAGTGTTTTCTTTTTTGTACTATCTGTATTTTTGGTTGGATTCTTATAATAAAATAAAAGCCCAAATGACTATTTTTGTTTCTTTTTAATAAACTTTTGGTACCCATTTATTCTATTTTAATTTATTTAATTTATCCGTTGCGCTACTACTACAGAAATTTTAGAATTATTTTATTTTTATCTTGTTGCGACGCCAAGCCTTTGGGTAC
The DNA here is from genome assembly GCF_004153795.1 of Camellia sinensis. Taxonomy (NCBI): domain Eukaryota; kingdom Viridiplantae; phylum Streptophyta; class Magnoliopsida; order Ericales; family Theaceae; genus Camellia; species Camellia sinensis. The sequence continues at coordinate 4,879 of NW_021030855.1, forward strand.
CAGGTTTGGGTCGTAACAAAAGTGGTATCAGAGCAATGGTTTTGGGCACAAAAAAAATAATAATAATAAATTTAACCTTATATTATTATTATGGTATATGTTTTCCAAAAAAACAAAAAAAAAAATTGTCTAACACAAGTAAACCGTGTTATAAATATTTCTGGGCTAAGTTTTCCTGTGGTGTAGGAAATGGCAAACCTAATGGAGTTATTTTGGTTCGAGCCCCCAGGAGCTCATCTTATCCCGAACCTATTAAAAGGTTGGGGTGATTCGGAGAGCCTTGTCAAGTAAGCCCACCCGACACTTGACCGACTCAATGAGGATTTCTTATTTTGGAGGCTTAGCCAAGGCATCACTCGTGAGATGTACATAGGGCCAACCCACGGTGTTAGTCTTGCTTCGGACCTAGGACAGCTGCATTTTCTAAGTCACACCTTTACCCTTAGGCTTCGCAGAGAGGAAGGGACATGCATACCCTAGCAGCCACATTCACACTACGACACCTCCTCCACAACACATTGTCCAGACCCCAGCTGTGGACTTCATTGACAGTGTATCATACTTGAAGATACCAGTGCGAATTACCGAACGGGAGTTTTGGGATTATGATCACGGTATTCCTGTCTACATGGTCTGGGTAGTATGGCGTTGTTTTGGATTAGAGCTCAATGGGTGAGAGTTTGAGCCCCTCATGTAGAGTGAGTTTGCAGGGTTATTTCATGGGCTAGTTTTCCAGAGCCAATTCTCATGGTGGCCTAACGGTCCCTTCTAGACATTTGACCAGGAGATCCTTTTTTTTTTTTTTTAGACTTGACCGTGATTAGTCTAATCTTTCTGTTTTTGTATTAATAGGATTAGACATTAACTCTTGACTGTATTTTAAGTACGTTGTACTAATATGTTTTCTTTTGCATAAGTAAAAATGATATATGTACTGTTATGAATCATAGATATGATATCGTGATATGTACTGTTATAGTATCTTGTGAATCATAGATAATTAAATGTATACTAATGTTGTGTTTGGTTGAGGGATTTGGAAAGGGAAAGGGAAAAGGTGTGTGAAACTAAGTGAAATGTAGGTATATTTTATTCACAATTCACCTAACTTTTCCCTTTTCCTTTCTAAATCCCTCCTCAAATCCTCCAACCAAACACAGCGTAAGTGGTTCAAAAAAAAAGAAAAAATTGAGGAGTTCACTAACCGTTTTCACCTTGTAGTAATGGCTAATGATGGAAATGGAACCAGATCATCGGTTAGTGGTACTGATCCAATGGAGCAAATCATGGAAAGAGTAGTTACTAGTTTTCTACAAGCCCTACAAACCAACATTAATAGCAGATTACCTAAACGACGAGAAGAGTTAACTACTATAAAACAGTTCTAAGACTTGAAACCTACCATATTCACCGGCAATACAAACCCACTGGTGACAAAAGCTTGGGTCAGAGATATGGAGAAAATTTTCTGCCCGCAACATTGCACAGAAAGGCAGAAGGTGACTTTCGCCACATTCACCTTCAAAGACGATACACAAGAATGGTGGCTTCTTACCTTGGAGAAATAAGATATTGTGACTTGGGCAAGATTCTTGGAGGTATTCTATGAAAAATACTTTCCAGATTCGCTGCAGAAACAAAAGGCGGCAAAATTCATACATCTAAGGCAAAGAACTATGACAGTGGCCGAATACGAGAGCAAGTTCATGCAACTAGCTCGATTTGCGACATACGTTATCCCCACTAAAACTCGAAAAGCCAGGAAATTCGAAGCAGGATTGGATGTTAAAATCAAGGACAGGCTGGAGGTTTTGAAACTACCAACATATGTGGAGGTGGTGGATCGAGCATACATTACGAAAAAAGAGATTAAAGCCTTGCGTTCTGGGGAACCAAGCCAAAGGAAGCGAGTTTGGGAAAGAGATAATAGAAGACCCAGTGTCGCGCCTTCCAAGAGGGTAAATACAAGCATAACCAATTTAAGCAATCAAGGTCCTACAAATCCTAGATGTGGCATCATTCCAACTTGCTCTACCTATGGAAGGACTCATTGGGGACAATGCCATCGAGACACGAGAGCATGCTTTAGATGTGACCAAGTTAGCCACTTGCTGAGACATTGTCCAAAGCTTGCCAATCCTACGACCAGCCCCTCTGAACTAGCCCGAAAACCCGTGATAAATAAGGAAGGACCAAAAACGCCAAGGAAGATTTTTTGCCCTGGTACCTGGAAACCCAAAAGTTACTGAGAATGTTGTGTCAGGTACACTTTCTATTTGTGGTCACTTAGCTCATGTTCTCTTTGACTCTGGTTCAACTCATTCTTTTGTTACACCACCAAGTTGGCATCAACACCTGAACCCTTAGGATATATACTATCTGTGTATTTTCTTTTTGGTAACTCGGCCCTTAGTACTGATGTGTACAAATCTTGTACTGTATCTTTAAAAAAGGAAACCTTACACGTAGACTTGATTCCCTTTTGCATCAGTACCTCTAATGTGATCTTTGGAATGGATTGGTTAACTGTCAACCATGCCTCTATTGATTGTGAAGCCAAAAAAGGTCTTCCTCCGATCACCAAACCAACTCGAGCTTGTCTTTGATGGAACTGGAGTCTCTCCCTCTCTATGTGTTATATCCTTCATGACTGCTCAACGGCTTCTAAGAAAGGGTTGTTGTAGTTGTATCTGTTATGTGATCAATACTCAATAAGAGGCCTCCATACTTGATGAAATCCCTGTGGAACGAGAATTCTCGGATGTATGTCCTGAAGACCTACCTGGTACTTCGATTGATCAAGAAATCGAATTCACCATTGAAACCCAACCTGGTACACAACCAATCTCAAAAGCCCCTTACCGCATGTCCATGATAGAATTAAAAGAGCTAAAGACTCAACTCCAGGAACTATTGGACAAAGGTTTCATTCGACCAAGTACCTCACCATGGGAAACTCCAGTACTATTCGTAAAGAAAAAGGATGGCACGATGAGGTTATGCATCGATTACTATGAACTAAATAAGGTCACCATAAAAAATCGGTACCCTCTACCACAAATTAACGACTTGTTCGATTAACTACAAGGTGCCCAAGTATTCTCAAAAATTGACTTGTGTTCTGGCTACCATCAACTAAAAGTCAAAACAAAAAGCATCGAAAAGACTGTCTTCAGAACCTATTACGAGCACTACGAGTTTCTTATCATGCCATTTGGCATCACAAATGCTCCAGCGGCCTTCATGGACCTCATGAATCGAGTGTTCAAACATTATCTTGACGAGTTCGTCATTGTCTTTATTGGAGACATTCTCATATACTCCAAATCGTCAGAAAATCATGAGCGCCACTTGCGAAGAGTTCTATAGACACTATGTGATCACAAGCTTTATGCCAAGTTAAAGAAATGTGACTTCTAGATCACTAGTGTATACTTCCTCGGTCACGTCATTAACAAAGATGGCATCTCAATTGACCCCCAAAAGGTTACAGCAATCATGGATTGGCCACGACCTACTAACGTGTCCGAAATTCGAAGCTTCTTGGGTCTAGCTAGCTATTACCGGCGCTTCGTGCAAGATTTCTCGAAGATAGCATCACCCTTGACCTAGCTAACTCAAAAAAACACACCCTTTGAATAGACGGACAAGCAGGAAGGTTGCTTCTAAGAATTGAAGAATAGACTTGTGACGGCTCCTATACTAGCTATCACGACCCAAATCCGCCCCTATAGGTTTAGCGTCGCAACTGGCCAGTAATCCATGGATTACCAAAGGCCTCTTAACAGAATAACATATAATTATGGGCTGCGGAAGCAAACATGTAAAATATACATAGTCCATTGAGCTGTGAAGACATATATGGGATAGATAATTTTAAACTTTTGTGATCCGTGTAGACTGTGCATTTTGCCCCATACAAGTAATGCCGCCAGATTTTCAAAGCAAACACAATTACAGCTAACTTGAAATCATGTGTTAGGTAGTTCTTTTCATGAGGTCTCAGTTGTCAAGAGGCATAAGCGATCACCTTTCCATTCTGCATTAGTACACAGCTCAAACCTTTATAAGAAGCATCACTATATATCACAAAATTCTTCATACCTGAGGGCAACGTCAAAACTGGTGCAGTGGTTAGTCTTGTCTTCAATTTCTGAAAAGCTGACTCTCTTTCATCAGTTCACTCAATGGGTTGTCCTTTGCGTATGAGTTAGGTAAGTGGTACTGCTATTTTCGAAAAATCCTTTACAAACTGTTTGTAATACTCAGCCAAGCCTATGAAACTGCGGACTTTTGTTACATTCGTTGGAGTAGGCCAATTCACAATTGCCTCTATCTTTTGTGGGTCTACTGAAATCCCCTCCTTGTTGATAACATGCCCTAAGAAAATAATTTCATCCAACCAAAATTCACATTTCTTTAGTTTGGCAAATAATTTCTTTTCTCTAAGTGTTTGCAAGACAGTTCTCAAGTGGTATTCATGTTCAAGTCTACTCTTTGAATATATCAAGATATCATCAATAAAAACCACAAAAAAATCATCAAAGGAAGTCTTAAAAATTCAGTTCATTAGGTCCATAAATATTGCAGGAGCATTAGTCACCCCAAATGGCATAACAAGAAATTCATAATGGCCATACCTTGCCTGAAACGCAGTTTTCTCAACATCCTCTGCTTTTACTTTCAACTGGTGGTACCCGGATCTCAAATCAATTTTGGAAAACGCTTGTGATCCCTACAACTGGTTAAACAAGTCATCAATATGAGGTAAGGGATATTTATTCTTTATTGTCACCTTGTTCAGTTCTCGATAATCAATACACAGGCGTAAGGTTCCATCTTTTTTTTTTTACAAATAACACCGATACACCCAACGACGAAGTGCTCAGTCAAATAAATCCTTTGTCCAGTAGGTCTTGCAATTGTTCTTTTAGTTCTTTCATTTCAGCAGTAGCCATTCTATAAGGGGTTTTTGAAATAAGCTGAGTGCTTGGCACAACATCAATAGTAAACTCTATTTCCCTATCAACCAATTCCTCTGACAATTCATCTAGGAACACATTTGAAAATTCTCTAACAACAGGAATACTATTCAATTCAACATTCACAAACTGTTCAGACAATACACAACATAAATAGCCCTGACACCCTTTCCTGATCAATTTACATGCTTTCATGATAGATATCAGATAAGGTGGTGGCACTATCCCATTACCCACAAACACGATTTCTTCCTGTCCCGATGGTCTAAATACGATCCGTTTCGTCACACAATCAATTGTAGCACAGTATTTAGATAGCCAATCCATGCCTAGGATTACATCAAAATGTCTAAAGTCCAAGGGTAACAAATCTACATACAAGGTAGCATCCCCAATACACATATCACAAAATCGACAGACAGATGCACACAACAAAGATTCCCCGGATAAAGCAGATACACATAACAAATATGGTAATGATTCTAGAGGTCTACTCAATCTAGATGCAAATGCATAAGTCACAAAGGAATGTATTGATCTGGAGTCACTTAACACAAAAGCATCCTGATTACATATAAAGATAGTACTTAAGACAACGGCTTCTGCGTTCCGCGTATCGCCCAGAACAAGCGCAAAAACTCTCCATTGCCTTACGGTGTCTCCGGTGGTAGTAGGCCTCGTAGTGTTTCCCAATTTTGGGATCAATGTTGTTGAGCTAGCAGCTAATTTCCCGTTGTTTTGATTACAATCCCTGGCCATGTGCCCTGTTTTACCACACTTGAAGCAGGCCCCCGAAAGACAGTAACAAACCCCACGGTGCCTTTTACCACATTGGCTACACATTGGAGATATATCTCAGGAAGAATTTGAAGTGCTTGAGGAGCCCGTATTTTGTTTCTTTGAAACCCTTTTCTTTGAGAAAAAGCCTTTCATTTTACTTTTCCAATCAGACGGTGATTTGCTCTGCTAGCTAGATTAGCTTCTGATATTATGGCCCGATCCAATACATCAATGTAAGTTTCTAGCTTTAGTACATTCATCTTATATAAGATATCATCTCAAAGGCCTCCCTTAAAATGTCTCACTTTCTTATAGTCAGTATCGACCATGTGTGGCGTAAATCTGGCCAATTCAGTAAACTTGGCCTCGTACTCTGCTATCGACATATTGTTTTGCTTGAGTTCCATAAACTCTGGCACTTTCCTGTCCCGGACACATTGTGGGAAATATTTGTCATAGAAAATTTCCAAGAATCGTGTCCAGCCAATATCTTTATTACTTTCACGGATCAACATCCACCACCTCTGTGCTTCGTCTTCTACTATGAAGGTGGTTAGCATTACTTTCTGTGTTTCTAGACAAGGAAACACTTCAAATAACTTTTCTATGCTAAGGACTCATGCTTCAACTTTCAACGAATCCAATCCCCCATGAAACTATGGCAGTTTCATCTTCTTAAACTCTTTGGTAAAGGCAATTGTTCTGTCATCAGTCTGTAGATCTTGTATAGGCGGCGCTGGAGGTGGAGATGGAGGTGGAGGTGGAGACGAAGGCGGAGGGTGTGGCTGTTGCCATTGTTGCTGCCACTTGTTCTCACCATTATCTGATTAAACTTGCATTATTCTTTACACAAAATATTCACAAGTATGTATACACAATAGAGCATATATATTCAAGTAAGTCGTAATACGAGCAAATCACAAAGTATATAGCACATAATCATTTATTTGTTTCGAAACGTCTAAGTATATTCTCGATGTCTTCAAGTTCATAATTATCACACGAATGTATCCTAGATCTTTTCTAGATGCGTATTGCTCATTTGGACAAGTGTGTGAGTTATTAACTCGTGCTCTGATACCACTCTGTCATGACCTGATCCCGCCCCTAAAGATTAAGGTCATAACCGGCCAATAATCATAAGATTATCTACGGCCTCAAATAATTTCAGAAATATTAAAGGGGCCAGAACGGAAGCAAATTCGAAAACTCTGTTTTGGAATGATTTTGCTATACCATGTAAGCACAGCTCATTGGACGGAGTTTTCGAATCTGCTGCCGTTTTGGCCCCTTTAATATTTCTGAAATTGTTTGAGGCTGTAGATAATCTTATGATTATTGGCCGATTATGACCTTAATCCTTAGGGGCGGGATCAGGTCATGACACTAGCACTCCCCGTGGAAACAGAAGGGTTCGTAATTTATAGTGATGCCTCATACAATGATTTGGGTTGCGTTCTTATGCAAAATGGGAAAGTCATTGCATATGCCTTCCACCAACTAAAGACTCATGAAAAGAACTACCCAACTCATGATCTAGAATTGGCTGCGGTGATTTTCGCCCTCAAGATTTGGCATTATTATCTCTACGGTACAACCTGTGAGATTTACACTAATCACAAGAGTCTTGAATATTTGTTTTCACAAAAGGAACTGAATATGAGGCAACGACGATGACTAAAATTTACAAAGCACTACAATATAGAGATTCATCATCCCAGTAAAGTTAACATAGTAGCAAACGCATTAAGTCGAAAGCAACCAAAAGTTTGGCATGTACCCTCGTTTCCCGCAAGATCAATGGACTGCTCGCCAAAATAATCATGGAACCCAAGTTGATTAAAGAAATTAGAATCCGCCAATGTGAAGATAAACTTTTGAAGAAAAAGTACGAGGAGCAAGGAAGCACGCTCGATCCTGACTTCACGATAAGCAATGGGATGCTAAAATTTCATAATCAAATTTGCGTACCCGACCTTCCAGAACTTAAGAAAAAGATATTGGTAGAAACTTATAGCTCGAGGTTTGCGATCCACCCTGGAAATATGAAGATGTATCACGATATGAAGGAACACTTTTGGTGGACAGGAATGAAGAAAGGCATAGCAAGCCATGTCTCCAACTGCCTGCATTGTCAACAAGTTAAAGCAGAACATCAAAGGCCTGCAGGAATGTTACAATCACTCCCTATTCCCGAATGGAAATGAGAGCACATTACTATGGACTTCGTGGTCGAGCTATCGCAATCAGTGAAAAATGATACAATATGGGTTATCGTAGATCAATTGACGAAGTCGGCACATTTTCTACCAATCAGAATCATGTACTCTCTTTCTAAGTTCACCACTCTATACATTAAGAAAATCATTCGTTTGCACGGCACCCCAATTTCAATCATATTCGATAGAGACCCCCATTTCGTGTGTCACTTTTGGAACAAATTGCAAGAAGCTTTGGGAACCACTCTAAAGTTTAGCACGGCTTATCACCTGCAAACTAATGGGTAATCTGAAAGAACAATCCAGACTTTGGAAGATATGTTACGTGTGTGTGTATGTGTGCGCGCGTGCTAGACCTCAAAGCAAATTGGGATGATCACCTACCTTTGGTGGAGTTTACCGATAATAATAGCTACCATGCAAGTATTGGAATGGCACCATACGAGGCACTATACGGAAGAAAATGTCGATCACCTCTGTGTTGGACGTAAGTTAAAGACAGGAAACTGTTAGGTCCCGAGATTGTGTAAATAAGGAGCGACAAAATTCAACTCAACCAACAATGAATTCGCACTGCCCAGAAAAGCAATGCAGATACACGGAGACGGGACTTAGAATTTCAAATAGGAGATTATGTGTTCTTAAAGATCTCACCCACAAGAGGGGTTATCCAATTTGGAAAATGAGGAAAGTTAAACCCACGTTACATCAGGTCATTCGAGATACTAGAAAGGATTGGTCATATGGCATATCGCCTTGCGCTTCCACTCGACTTGTCCAATGTCAACAATGTGTTTCACATTTTGATGCTTTGGCAGTACCTTCGAGATCCAGGGCATGTTGTCGATTATGAGAACTTGGAGGTTCAAGAAGACCACTCTTATGAAGAACAACCTATGCAGATTCTCGATCGTTGTGATCAAATCCTCCGAAATAAGACTATAACCTTTGTGAAAGTCTTATGGAGAAACCATCGTGTCGAAAAAGTGTCATGGGAAATTGAGAACCAAATGCAAGCCAAGTACCCACACCTCTTTAAAGAGCAAGGTATGTCAAGTTTGAGGACAAACTTCTTTTAAGGAGGGGAGAAATGTGACACCCAAATTTTTAATTTAATTTAATACCGTGATGATATCAATCACTCATAAGTAGGCAATATATATATATATAAACAAAAGAAAAAAAATAATAAATAAATAATGAGTAATTAATAAATAAAATTCCTTATTATATCAACAGAAAAAAAAGTGAATTAGTGGAAGCTTGTGGTTCAAAAACAATAAAAATAAAAAATAAAATAAAATATTTGAGTAAGCGGTAAGTGATGTTGTGTAGTTTGGTGGGGAGATTTTTGGACATGAACCTAGTTAATAATCATTAAAAAAAAATAAAATAAAAGAACACAACTTTACCGAAGAGTAATAACTCTTAGAATGGTAAAAAGGTCAAGGATTTAGTGGCTGGGAAAAAGGACAAGGGGTTAATGGCTCTTGGACAAATTCATCGGGTAATAATACAGGTGGCATCACTTCTCCTAACCAACAGAGTAGAAACGTGGTCGAGAAATAGAGCAACGTGGCAATCATAGAGCTTGGGACTTGCGTAGCAAGCAAAAGAATGGGCCTATAAATAGTGAAGTATCAGTGCAGTAAGCTTCGAAAAAGTAAGGACGAGAAATTAGAACTCATTTGTAGTGAGGTACCAATGAGCTTCGAGAAGCGAGAGAGTATAGCTGGGAGTTGTAGTAAAAAACTCAAAGTTAAGAATCAATCTTAAGGGAGTTACCATAATATATTTTCAATATGTCTTGAGTTACCATAATATATTACACAAATGTTTTGAGTTACCACAATTTATTTTATATAATTTATGTTTTGTAGTTATATTATTGTTTCAATTATATGGATTATTTTCTGACCTCTATTTGCTTAAATGCAAACCCATGGGTATGTTTGTTTAAATTTTAGAAGTATTTGACAAAGATCTTGTAAACAATTATTTTCTGTAAGTACCACTATAGGAGTCCTATGCCTTGGGAGACTTAAATAACCGTTGGCCCCTGTTTGGCCACTTTGTGGTCCTTTGTTTGTCATAGATCCATTGACCCCTGCTCTGATTATCACTCCGGTGACTCCTGTTCTGTACCATGGCTATAGTTATTTACATAATTTCTGTATTTCAGTTTCTGCTACTTAAATGATTTGTTTATTCAACTTAAATTATGTTAATGTTTTAACTTAAATAACTATCCATGGCTATTTTGTGCCCTTATACTTGCGGTATGATATTTCTCACTCTGCTATGTGTTTATAGCTATTACCCCTTTTAGATAACGAGATTTAGCGGGATCAAACTGGGGGATAAATCACAGTGTTTTCTTTTTTGTATTATCTGTATTTTTGGTTGGACTCTTGTAATAAAATAAAAGCCCAAATGACTATTTTTGAGGGATATTCAAAGAAGGCTGCTCCCCTCACTATCGGAAGTTTGTTAGCACCTTCTACTTGAAGGCTTCATAGTTGGCATTGGCAACACCTTGCACCAATGTCCAACCAAGGCCATGGCATGATGGTGGTATGCCAAGACAGCAAGGTGAAAAGTTGACAAAATGCTGAGACAGCAGCACACAACCCTTGGCCAAAGTATGGGTAGCAGTTGCACAGATGCAAGGCATTAACATGACCCAAATGTGAGCTGCAGCATACATAGGGGTTGAAAGCAATCAATATGCAAGACTTGGTCTGGTGGCCAAGACAACCAAATTCGTGGCTGACTTGATGAGGCAAACAACATAGCAGTTATCAGCAGTTGTGCATATCTGTTGGCAGTAGTTACCTATGTTGGGCAAAGACAAGGCAAGCATATCTGTCAACACCTCCTTGAACCGATCTGCTGTTGAGGTCTCAAGGGCAAAAAACCTTGAGGCCACAGCATCCAATTGATTCGTCAACGAACGGTTCTCATCAGCAGGTTCACCCATGAGATTTTTCAACCGCATTACTCTTTCTTTCAAGGCATCCATACCAGAAACCATTAGAGCATAACCTTGCTCTGATACCAATTGTTACAGGGTCAATTTCTGTTTTAAAATTTCAACATGTAATGGCACTAAGTTACAGCACTTAGTCTCAGCCAATTATCAATACATACCCACACAAAGTGTTAGAACAAGTAAGAGAGTAAGCAACAAGAGATTACAAGAAATTCCCAACCTTTATTAATTGCACCAACAATACAAGGGAGTGCCTATGGTAACTCTTACAAACATTTGATCATTTTCGAGTTCCATGGCAATGCCTTATATAGGCTTACAATCAGTTACAAACATACAACCAGCATTACAGGGAAAGCATGTCAAGTGGCATAGCAGTTGACACCCCCAACTGCCTAGGGACTTAGGAACAATTCTGGAACTAACTGCTAATAATTGCTGCTATTTTCCAGCCTTGGTTCCTGATTTCCAGGCTTGCCTTATCTTTGCCCAACATAGATAACTGCTGCCAACAGACATGCATAACTGCTGATAACTGCCATGTTGTTTGCCTCATCAAGTCAGCCACGAATTTGGTTGTCTTGGCCACCAGACCAAGTCTTGCATACTAATTGTTTTCAACCCCTAAGTATGCTGCAGCCCACATTCGGGTCATGTTAATGCCTTGCATCTCTGCAATTGCTGCCCATACTTTGGCCAAGGGTTGTGTACTGGTGCCTCAGCACTTCGTCAACTTTTCACCTTGCTGTCTTGGCATGCCTCCATCATGCCATGGCCTTGGTTGGACATTGGTGCAAGGTGTTGCCAATGCCAACTATGAAGCCTTCAAGTAGAAGGTGCTAACAAACTTCCGATAGTGAGGGGAGCAGCCTTCTTTGAATATCCCTCAAAAATAGTCATTTGGGCTTTTATTTTATTACAAGAGTCCAACCAAAAATACAGATAATACAAAAAAGAAAACACTGTGATTTATCCCCCAGTTTGATCCCGCTAAATCTCGTTATCTAAAAGGGGTAATAGCTATAAACACATAGCAGAGTGAGAAATATCATACCGCAAGTATAAGGGCACAAAATAGCCATGGATAGTTATTTAAGTTAAAACATTAACATAATTTAAGTTGAATAAACAAATCATTTAAGTAGCAGAAACTGAAATACAGAAATTAT
>NW_021030855.1:23958-39337 GCF_004153795.1 Camellia sinensis
GAAGTGGGTTGGCTTTTTGGTTTTTCGGTCGCCAAGCACATATAGTATGAATACATGTTACGGTGGAGTAACTCTTCCATAAAGAGTGACGTCATACTCGATACACCGTACAGATATTAGTCTAGTCGCTTTCTAGCGCCTAACCCGAATTCTCTATTTGCTCGCCTTCTACGCGCCAAATGAGATCTCGCATCTGACTAATCATAACAAGCACAACATGGAAAGTGGGTACTAACATCCATGTTTGGTCCTTAACTTGACCTCATCTTGGTTATAACCAAGGCGACATACATAGTGGATGATTTAAGCCTCTCTTGGCTCCAAATAAAAAAATCACTAGTCTCATCCTTGCTCGCTCCCAAGCGCCAAGGGCGATTGCTCGTGTGAGTGAGCCAATCTTGCCTGCTGACATCATAATCTGCTAATCATTATGACACAAACCATAATAGTGTCAACATCCCATCATCTCAAAATAAGTGATCGATTTAAAAAAAAACAAAGCTTGCGCAATTATAGATTCCAAACATAAGCCTTATCAGCACCTCTTACGATAAGTATATACAACAGAATCCACCATGTGCGCCTCATATGAAGTAATTTAAGATCACTACCTCTTGCGCAATAACCTCTCTAAAGATATTTTGGTGACCAATTTGCGTTCATTCTTAAAGCGCCTAACTAGCACAGATATGCCCAACTAGCGCATTGAATCTTACAAGAAGCAAATTAATATACTACTAGTAAAGCATTTTATCCACAGTCTAATAAGCAAGGTCAATGTCTAAACAACTCAGTTGACCATTTACCAAAGACAACACTTGTCATGCCGAATACGCCCACATAGCGTACTTTAGGCTCCCACAACAAAGAAAAGATCAAGGAATATAGGTCATCTGTTTCTCCCAAAGACAATCCGAGGATTCACTCAATAGTTAAGGATCTGGCTTTTACAAATAGGTAAATCAATGGGTTTGCAATTTTGCATCTAGAATCGTTCTAGGATATTCTCTATGTAAGTCATCGAAGAGAAACCGAGAATTTTCCTAAAATAATCCCTAAGGATCATACATCCGAGCATATAAATTACATCACCCATGTCCATCATATCTAAAATAGAGGACTGCCCACCCTAGGTGGCGACAACCTTATAAATTCCTGGCTCATAATGACTAAGTAAGGAAAAACTTCTTTTGGACCATTGATCATGCCTCAGTGGTCTTCATCGATCATCGTTGGCCTATCATGGCTTGACGAAATCTAAGAACCACTATTTGGATAACTGTTTTAGGCTGTAAAAGATTTATTAGAGCTAGCAACCTTTTTGCGCTCCTAACCTTTCACCATAAAAGCAGAAGGTAAATCCCTACGGATCTACTTATCCAATTCTCTAACGAGAAATCGGGTTACAATGTCCACAAATCAATGTTCCGAACTTATGTCAACCATAGCCTAAGTCGAAATAATCTCACTCTCTAGGAGGAAGTTTTTTCACGGTCTACACTTTTCTCAATGGTGCGACTTTTCGGTATCTAGCGAGCCTTATGTCTCAACAATGACTATCCAAATTACGCATAACTTTAGAACAGTTTCGCGTCATAATGGGAAGTTAACCAAATTATAGAAATAGTTAATCCTCAAAGACTTTTTCTTAAACTGCACAACATTAATCTACTTTCTAAAAACAGGGAACTAGAGCCTTTGACATTATCCTAGACTCTTTATCATCTTGCGGAGCAATCATGAATGTTTCCCTCTCAATCACCCAGTGATGACGTGGAAAATTTTCACATTCGCTACCACGCAACTAAGAATGTAGAGTATTCTTCTCTAATGGAGTAATCCATTAGTAGGCACATCGCTCCCACTGTCCCTAGGATATGAAAATTTCTTTCCATTCTCAACTAGGCTACATAGAGCGCTATGCTTGGAATTCTCCATCTTATAGAGTTTCAAAAACTTTATTCACGTCACCTTTACTAATAAAATTTTATGTGACTTAGTTACATTACCACAAAGCTGCTTACCTATATGTACATGACCCGGAGGATTTGCATGACCGCATACAATAATGCGCTACACGACCCTTTGTGTTTACAAGACAGCATACAATAATGCGCTATAGAAGCCTAGGTCTTAACTTCGCAATCTTATGAGAAGTAAAATAAAGATAAGCTGCTTAATGGTTACAGATCGCCCATAGATGGCTCTCTGCTAACCCATTACTCAAAAATGGAGTGTAAAATCTGATATGGAGGGCACTTAGTTAGGGATATAGGCAACAAACTAGTGCAATTCCCAATTGGGAAACATTTTGCGCCATTATCCACCTAACATTAACAATATTTAATTCCTTATCTCTACTACACCAGTGTGTTGTTGAGTACTAGGAATAATCAATTTTCTAAACATCCATTTCTCTTCATAGAGTTTTCTAAAAAAAAATAACTCAAATAGATACTCGCCACCTTAGTCAAAAACTAAAAGCACAAAAGCTCTTATCTAATTGATCTCGACCTCATATGTGCAATGTCAAAAATCATCTCAAAACTTTTGACTTATGGGAGATCAAATAGTCTTGACTCAGATGCGTATCGTAATCTATAAATGTGTCGAGATTGAGGCTTAGCTATCATACCCTTACACATATCTAGTCACAAATATCATAGTGGACTAAATGCGCCAAAACAAATGACCTTCTACGGCTTTCCTACTTACTTGTGCGCACCCATTGCGAACAAAGTTACATATTCACACGAGAGCAGGATGTCATAAGCGAGTGGGCCCGAGAAGGCCTACTCAAACCATCGTGTCATCACCTCATTAATGTGATTAAGTATAATAAGCCACTGGTTCATGACCAATGTCATAAACTAATTCCAATCATCTTAATGTGTGAGTTCTCAAAGACAAGTTTTAAAGGTTTAGGTTCAACTAGATAATGACTCACGACTAATTCATATTCACTAGATCATAAAAAGATGTCATGGAGATACCAAATGCGCCTAAGTCGCAAATTTAGCTAGTAAGTGCTCCCTGCACCTTCAAGTCAATTTTAATTCTCCATACACTTTAACTGCATCTAGTGAAAGATGTACGATACTCATCTTGCCGAATAGTCTATTTCTCGCTTCATAGTTACTTGCAATAATTCTACTATCCACAGGAAGAAGAGAATAAAGCTACATACTATGACACTCCAAAGTAACTTAAGTGCGAATTAGGCTAAAAGAGCTATTCAACACATGCTACTCACAACGTCAAATTCTTAGAGTCATTACAACCTTGTCGGCCTTGACCTTTTCATTACTATGCTGCAACGTTTGCGCTTAGTGGTAAATGTTAAAAAAAACGTTAGCCTAGCTAAGGAATTATACAAAGAAGCCCCTCCTCATGTCTCACACTCAAGTGTGGAAACAGTAAGTGTCCAGACTTAGACAAGTTGGCAATGCTAATAGATTTTGCAGCCACTAAGCGCTAAAACATGCAGCGGATAAAATGTTTAGATCATACCTTTAGATGATAGAACCTCGTGGATAAATCACGTGCTTCCAGAGTCTGATAAACCAACCCAGCAGTGAAGTGATATTACAGAATGAATATTACCCACACAAATCACAGTGTAAATGACTTGATCGTTGTTTTTAGGAGAGAATCAGTATATGGGTAAAACTCAGATCATACATTGTTTCTCTCTTGATCACCCATAACCCATATACCAGATATATAATATGTTAATATTATCTATCCATATCAGTTAATGGAGATAATATCTGTATCCTGAGTGGTTATCCTAAATAGGTTTGAATTCAATTTCAAAACCTATTTGGATAAGGTTCAATTGGTAGTTCAAATGGTCATGCCCCATGGGCGCCCATTACTAACAGATCTTGTTGTTCAAGGGTCCTTTTGTACTTGACTCCTATCATGAGGAGGGCACAAAGGTTGAGAGAGGCGGCGATGAGGGAGAGGATTAAGGGGAACCACCAGTCTTTGCATCTGAGAGAGGAATTGCCATTGGAGATTACTGTGAAGATGACTCCTTGGAAGATGAAGTAAAAGTTTGCTAGTTGGAAGGCTGTTGATTGGAGCTTCTGTATTCTATCCTCTTGCTTCTCTATTGTTGTTTTCATTTCTTTCATCTTCCTTTCTTCTTCATTGGTTTCATTTTGGTTCATCTTTGGTTGGTTCAATGTGTGTGTGAGTGAGAGAAATGGAAAATAAGAGTGATATCCATTCTTAAAATATATGGATATGTTTGTTTGGGTGGACACAATTTTAATATTGGATTAACTATCCAACAAAATACATAATCCTAGCCTTAGCTAAGAAAATCAAGATTTAAACTAATGGCTTATCCAGACATGGGATTCCCTCTACGGGGATTATTGAATCTTAAGACAGAGTAGTGGGATACAAAATAAGGAATTAAGAATAGATTCAGATTAATTGATTAAAATTGATAGAATTTTTTCAATTATTCTCTATAATTCTGGATCAATCAAATGTGTCATATACAATACACAATTCAAAAGATAACCCCATGAAATGTCCTAGTATTTTGATTTAATATAATTCAGTCTATTCAAATAAATATAGCTTAAGTCAAGTTTGTTGGAACATATGCGAAGATTGAGTCTCATATCGAATAAATAATTAAATGAGTGGGTCTTAATATAGATTGAATGGACTTTCAAGTTACATAATTTTTAATTTTTATGGATTAAACTTCCTTAGTCAGGATTCTCTAAAGTAATAATCATAAAATGATAATGTTAGACTTTTAGAATTGAAGGGTGAAATGATTTTGTATTCTTAACTTTGATAAAATTAAATCTCACTCATCCAAAAAATGACTCATCCTTAATCAAACCTCCTATGCAATATTTTGATATTTGTCCCGTCTTAATTGATATAAGTAATTTAAAAATAATTGTAGGTATTTAAAATTCATTCAGTAGAGATGAAAATAATGAAACCCCATCTCAAAAAGTTTATAGTGATAAGAGTAATAATAATAAAACAAAACAAAACAACTTCTATACACAAAATCCTAGTATGAGTAATTCAAATGAAACTATTTAATATTAAAGTAGTCTTGTCCTTTTTCTTTCATGGCAATTGTTGAAAGAAAAAGCTAAAAACATAATTTTCAGAGTATGCTAAATATGTGGTCATGGACTCACAGGGCCGGCTCCGAAATTTAGGGCGCTCAAGAAGAATTTTAGAAATGGGGTTTTTCTTAATTGAAAAAAAAAAAAAAAAAAAAAAAATCAAATTCATACTATCAGACACTCTATGGATACTTCAATGACACTTATTGAACCATTTGATTATAGTGGTTTCTTGAATGAACTTCCATGTTTAATTTCATGCAGTGTCCATTTCTATTTGTATTCAACTTATATTTTTATTCAATTTCCATCTCCATTCAATTTCCTTTTTTATTTATTTTCCAAACAGATCGTTAAGGTATAGTGGTTTCTTGAATGAACTTCCCTTTTTAATTTTATGCAACCTCCATTTCTATTTTTATTCCACTTCCATTTTTATTCAATTTCTTTTTCTATTCAATTTCCTTTTTTATTTAATTTTCAAATCAATCGTTAAGGTATAGTGGTTTCTTCAATGAACTTCCATGTTTAATTTTATGCAGTGTCCATTGCTATTTTCATTCAACTTCTATTTTTATTCAATTTCCATCTCCATTCAATTTCCTTTTTTATTTAATTTCCAAACAGATCATTAAGGTATAGTGGTTTCTTGAATGAACTTTCATTTTTAATTTTATGTGACTTCCATTTGCCTTTTTATTCCACTTCCATTTTTATTCAATTTCCTTTTTTATTCAATTTCTTTTTTTATTTAATTTCCAAATAGATCGTTAAGGTATAGAGGTTTCTTGAAAGAACTTTCATTTTCAATTTTATGCAACTTTCATTTTTATTTTTATTCAATTTCGATTTTTATTCAATTTCCTTTTCTATTCAATTTCCTTTTTTTATTTAATTTCCAAATAGATCGTTAATGTATACTGGTTTCTTGAATGAACTTCCATTTTTTATTTTATGCAACTTTCATTTTTATTCAATTTCCTTTCCTATTCATTTTCCTTTTTATTTAAGTTCCGAATAGATCGTTAAGGTATAGTGGTTTCTTCAATGAACTTCCATTTTTAATTTTATGCAACTACCATTTTTATTTTTCTTCCACTTCCATTTTTATTCAATTTCATTTTCTATTCAATTCCCTTTTTTATTTAATTTCCAAATAGATCGTTAAGATATAGTGGTTTCTTGAATGAACTTCCATGCCTAATTTTATGCAGTTTCCATTT
Organism: Camellia sinensis; assembly: GCF_004153795.1. Lineage (NCBI taxonomy): Eukaryota > Viridiplantae > Streptophyta > Magnoliopsida > Ericales > Theaceae > Camellia > Camellia sinensis. The sequence goes on from NW_021030855.1 coordinate 30,293, forward strand.
CTATTTTTACTCAACTTCTATTTTTATTCAATTTTCATCTTCATTCAATTTCTTTTTTTATTTAATTTCCAAATATATCGTTAAGGTTTAGTGGTTTTTTGAATGAACTTCCATTTTTAATTTTATGCAACTTCCATTTGTATTTTTATTCAACTTCCATATTTATTCAATTTCCTTTTCTATTCAATTTCCTTTTTTATTTAATTTCCACATAGATCGTTAAGGTATCTTGGTTTCTTGAATGAACTTCCATGTTTAATTTTATGCAGTTTCCATTTCTATTTTTATTCAACTTCCATTTTTATTCAAATTGCACCTCCATTCAATTTCCTTTCTTATTTAATTTCCAAATAGATCGTTAAGGTATAATGGTTTCTTGAATGAACATGCATGTTTAATTTTATGCAGTTTCCATTTCTATTTTTATTCGACTTCTATTTTTATTCAATTTTCATCTCCATTCAATTTCCTTTTTATTTAATTTCAAAATATATCGTTAAGGTTTACTGGTTTTTTTGATGAACTTCCATTTTTAATTTTATGCAACTTCCATTATTTAATTTCAAAATATATCGTTAAGGTTTACGGGTTTTTTGAATGAACTTCCATTTTTAATTTTATGCAACTTCCATTAGTATTTTTATTCAACTTCCATTTTTATTCATTTTCCTTTTTTATTCTATTTCCTTTTTTATTTAATTTCCAAATAGATCGTTATGGTATAGTGGTTTCATGAATGAACTTCCATGTTTAATTTTATGATGTTTCCATTTCTATTTTTATTCAACTTCTATTTTTATTAAATTTCCATCTCCATTCAATTTCCATTTTAATTTAATTTTCAAATAGATCTTTAAGGTATAGTGGTTTCATGAACTGAATGAACTTCCATGTTTAATTTTACGCAGCTTCCACTTCTATTTTTATTCAATTTCCGTCTCCATTCAATTTCCTTTTGTATTTAATTTCCAAATAGATCGTTAAGGTGTAGTGGTTTCTTGAATGAACTATTTTCTACAGTTTCCATTTCTATTTTTCTTCAACTTCTATCTTTATTAAATTTCCATCTCCATTCAATTTCCTTTTTAATTTAATTTCCAAATAGATCTTTGAGGTATAGTGGTTTCTTGAATGAACTTCCATTTTTAGTTTTCTGCAACTTCCATTTTTATTTTTATTTAACTTCTCGTTAAGGTGTGGTGGTTTTTTGAATGAACTTCTATTCTTAATTTTATGCAACTTCCATTTTTATTTTTATTCAATTTCCATTTTTGTTCAGTTTCTTTTTCTATTCAATTTCCTTTTTTTATTTAATTTCCAAATAGATCGTTAAGGTACAGTGGTTTCTTGAATGAATTTCAGTGCCAAATTTTATGCAGTTTCCATTTCTTATTTTTATTTAATTTCCAAATAGATCGTTAAGGTGTAGTGGTTTGTCGAATCAACTTCTATTTTTAATTTTAATTTCTATTTTTATTCAACTTCCATTTTTATTAAATTTCCTTTTTTATTAAATTTCCTTTTTTATTTAATTTCAAATACGTCGTTAAGGTATAGTGGTTTCTTGAATGAACTTCCATTTTTAATTTTATGCAACTTCCATTTTTATTCAATTTTCTTTTCTATTAAATTTCCTTTTTTATTTAATTTAAGATATAGTGGTTTCTAGACTGAACTTTCATTTTTAATTTTATGCAACTGTAGCGGTTTCTTGAATGAACTTCCATGTTTAATTTTATGCTGTTTCCATTTCTATTTTTATTCAACTTCTATTTTTATTCAGTTTTCATCTCCATTCAATTTCTTTTTTTATTTAATTTCCAAATAGATCGTTAAGGATTAGTGGGTTCTTGAATGAACTTCCATTTTTAATTTTATGCACCTGCCTTTTTTATTTTTATTCAACTTCCATTTTTATTCATTTTCCTTTTCTATTCTATTTCCTTTTTAATTTAATTTTCAAATATATCTTTAAGGTATAGTGCTTTCTTGAATGGATTTTCATGGTTAATTTTATGCAGTTTCCACTTCTATTTTTATTCAACTTCTAATATTATTCAATTTCCATCTCCATTCAATTTCCATTTTTTATTTAGTTTTCAAATTGATCGTTAAGGTATAGTGGTTTCTTAAATGAACTTTCATTTTTAATTTTATGCAACTTCCATTTTTATTTTTATTCAACTTCCATTTTTATTCAATTTCCTTTTCTATTGAATTTCCTTTTCTATTTAATTTACAAATAGATCTTTAAGGTGTCGAGGTTTCTTGAATGAACTTCCATTTTTAATTTTATGCAACTTCCATTTTTATTTTTATTCCACTTCCATTTTTCTTCAATTTCCTTTTCTATTCAATTTGCTATTTTATTTAATTTCCAAATAGATTGTTAATGTGTAGTGGTTTCTTGAATGAACTTCCACTTTTAATTTTACGCAACTTCCATTTTTATTTTTATTCCACTTCCATTTTTATTCAATTTCCTTTTCTATTCAATTTCCTTTTTTTATTTAATTTCCAAATAGATCGTTAAGGTATAGTGGTTTCTTGAATGAACTTGCATGTTTAATTTTATGGAGTTCCCATTTCTATTTTTATTCAACTTCTATTTTTATTAAATTTCCATCTCCATTCAATTTCCTTTTTTGTTTAATTTCCAAATAGATCATTAAGGTATAGTGGTTTCTTGAATAAATTTCCATATTTAATTTTTCACAGTTTCCACTGCTATTTTTATTCAATTTCCATCTCCATTCAATTTCCTTTTTTTATTTCATATCCAAATAGATCGTTAAGGTATAGTGGTTTCTTGAAAAAACATTCATTTTTAATTTTATGCAACTACCATTTTTATTTTTATTTCACTTCCATTTTTATTCAATTTCCTTTTCTAATCAATTTGCTATTTTATTTAATTTTCAAACAGATCGTTAATATATAGTGGTTTCTTGATTAAACTTCCATTTTTATTTTTTTCCGCTTCCATTTTTATTCAATTTCTATTTCTATTGAATTTCCTTTTTTAATTAATTTCCAAATAGATCGTTAAGGTGCAGTGGTTTCTTGAATGAACTTCCATTTTTAATTTTATGCAACTTCCATTTATTTTATACAACTTCCATTTTTATTTTTATTCAACTTCCATTTCTATTCAATTTCGTTTGCTATTCAATTTCATTTTTTATTTAATTTTCAAATAGATCGTTAAGGTATAGTGGTTTCTTGAATGAACTTCCATGTTTAATTTTTTGCGGTTTCCATTTCTATTTTTATTCAACTTATATTTTTATTCAATTTCCATCCCCATTCAATTTCCTTTTTTATTTAATTTCCAAATAGTTTGTTAAGGTATAGTGGTTTCTTGAATGAATATCCATTTTTAATTTTATGCAACTTCCATTTGTATTTTTATTCAACTTCCATTTTTATTCAATTTCCTTTTCTATTAAAAAACCGTTGCAAAACGAATGTTCCGGGGCCAAAACACGCAGTTCGGGGTCCCGAAAATGGGCTGTTAAGCACCGAAAATGGTATTCGACCTCGAAGTTGGGTTTCCAGGACCCCAGTGTCCCTCAAAAGGAAGTCTATTCGATTTTCTTTTTTATTTAATTTACAAATAGATCGTTAAGGTATAGTGGTTTTTTGAATGAATTTGCGTATTTAATTTTATGCCGTTTCCATTTCTATTTTTATTCAACTACTATTTTTATTAAATTTACATCTCCATTCAATTTCCATTTTAATTAAATTTCCGAATAGATCGTTAAGGTACAGTGGTTTCGGTAATTAAATTTCCTTGTTTAATTTTATGCAGTTTCCATTTCTATTTTTATTCAACTTCTATTTTTATTAAATTTCCATCTCCATTCGATTTTCTTTTTTATTTAATTTACAAATAGATCGTTAAGGTATAGTGGTTTTTTGAATGAAATTGCGTATTTAATTTTATGCAGTTTCCATTTCTATTTTTATTCAACTTCTATTTTTATTAAATTTCCATCTCCATTCAATTTCCATTTTAATTAAATTTCCAAATAGATCGTTAAGTGCAGTTTCCATTTCTATTTTTATTCAACTTCTATTTTTATTCCACTTCCATTTTTGTTCAATTTCCTTTTCTATTCAATTTCCTTTTTTATTTAATTTCTAAATAGATCGTTAAGGTGTAGTGGTTTCTTGAATGAACTTCCATGTTTAATTTGATGCAGTTTTCATTTTAATTTTTATTCAACTTCCATTTTTATTCAATTTTCATCTCCATTCAATTTACTTTTCTATTTAATTTCCAAATAGATCGTTAAGGTATAGTGGTTTCATGAATGAACTTCCATGTTTAAGTTTATGCAGTTTCCATTTCTATTTTTATTCAACTTCTATTTTTATTCAATTTCCATCTCCATTCAATTTTCTTTTTTGATTTAATTTACAAATAGAACTTTAAGTTATAGTGGTTTCTTGAATGAATTTCCATGTTTAATTTTATGCAGTTTCCACTTCTATTTTTATTCAACTGCTTATTTTATTCAATTTCCATCTCCATTCAATTTCCTTTTTTTTTTAATTTCCAAATAGATCATTAAGGTATAATGGTTTCTCGAATGAACTTCCTTGTTTAATTTTATGCAGTTTCCATTTCTATTTTTATTCAATTTCCATCCCCATTCAGTTTCCTTTTTTATTTAAGTTCCAAATAGATTGTTAAGGTATAGTGGTTTCTTGAATGAACTTCCATTTTTAATTTTATGCAACTTCCATTTGTATTTTTATTGAACTTCCATTTTTATTATTGAATTTCCTTTTTTTATTTAATTTCCAAATAGATCGTTAATGTATAGTGGTTTCCTGAATAGACTTCCATTTCTAATTTTATGCAACTTCTATTTTTGTTTTTATTCAACTTCTATTTTTATTACATTTCCTTTTCTATTCATTTTCCTTTTTAATTTAATTTCCAAATAGATCGTTAAGGTATAGGGGTTTCTTGAATGAACTTCCATTTTTAATTTTATGCAGCTTCCATTTTTATTTTTATTCCACTTTCGTTTTTTTTCAGTTTCCTTCAGTTTCCTTTTTTTATTTAATTTCTAAATAGATCGTTAAGGTATAGTGGTTTCTTTAATGAACTTGCATTTTTAATTTTATGCAATTCACATTTTTATTTTTATTCAACTTCCATTTTTTTTTCAATTTCCTTTTCTATTGAATTTCCTTTTTTATTTAATTTCCAAATAGATCGTTGAGGTTTAGTGGTTAGTTGAATGAACTTTCTTTTTTAATTTTATGCAACTTCCATTTTTATTTTTACTCAACTTCCATTTTTATACAATTTTTTTGCTTTTGAATTTCCTTTTTTCTTTAATTTCCAAACAGATCGTTAAGGTGTACTGGTTTCTTAAATGAACTTCCATTTTTAATTTGGTGAAACTTTCTTTTTTATTTTTATTCCACTTCCATTTTTATTGAATTTGCTTTTCTATTCAATTTCCTTTTTTATTTAATTTCCAAATAGATCGTTAAGGTATAGTGGTTTCTTGAATGAACTTCCATTTTTAATTTTATGCAACTTCCATTTTATTTTTATTCCACTTCCATTTTTTTTTATTCAATTTCCTTTTTTATTCAATTTCCATTTTTATTTAATTTCCGAAAAGATCGTTAAGGTATAGTGGATTCTTGAATGAACTTCCATGTTTAATTTTATGAAGTTTCCATTTTCTATTTTTATTCAACTTCTATTTTATTCAATTTCATCTCCGTTCAATTTCCTTTTTTATTTAATTTCCAAATAGATCGTTAAGGTGTAGTGGTTTTTTGAATGAACTTCCATTTTAATTTTATGCAACTTCCATTTTATTTTTATTCCACTTCCATTTTTATTCAATTTCCTTTTCTATTCAATTTTCTTTTTTACTTAATTTCTAAATAGATCGTTAAGGTATTGTCATGACCCTAAACCGCCCCTAGTAGTTTGGTGCCGTGATGGCCAGTAACCCGGGATTACCGAAGGCCAACTTTCAAAACTTCACACACAACAGAATATAAATATGTGGGGCTCACAAGAACGGAAGCGATTCATACAGAACAGATTAGTCCATAAGAGCTGTGCATAAGTCAAAAGAAATAGCAACCATCTGCATGTGGGTTACGACTTAATTACAAACGAAGCAAAGTACAAAGTACAACTTACATTTTAACAAAGGGCTTCACAAGCCGACATAAACAAAATACACGAAATACAGGTTAAGGAATATAGTCTGCCAGATTGCCGACATCCTCGTTACCGACATAACACACATACAAAACACACATCTTGATCAAAAGGCTTCTCAAGTCGACGTGTACAAAATACAAATATTACAAGTCGAGAAGCATGATTTTCAAGATAGAGAGGGTGAGCTTGGATACTCAGTGAATGGTATAGATAATAAAGGGGTTTGCATGAATAATAGCCGAAGTCCTTTCAAGATAATACAAGACAAAACTTTATATAACAAGGGATGGACCTCGTCCATCTAACAAATCTTCAAAGCTTCAAGGAGTGCTTACTAGTATTAACATATTACCAATGATAACATTCCGGCAATATATCCACGCGGTAAACCGTCAGTGGCAAAACAAGACAAAACAAGGGAGACGTCTCAAACAAGGGTGCTACAAAAGTTTAGAGTCCTCCAGCAAAGGGACTTTCAAGACAAGATGTGCTGCGAAAGTTTAGAGTCCTCCAGCACAAGGGACTTTCAAGACAAGATGTGCTACAAAAGTTTAGAGTCCTCCAGCACAAGGGACTTTCAAGGCGAGATCATCAAAACAAGTATAATACAAAATACAAAACTAAGGACAATCATTCATGCTTAACAAATACTTTTCAAAACAAAGCAAAGCGAAGCTCATCAAAACATTGATAACATAGCTTTATTAAAAATACCACTCACTTAGTTCGTCAAACGTCGGGGTCAAGGCAAGTCTCAGTCCTACAAACACATGGCAAGGGCTATTAAATGAACTACTCAAAACAAGTCTAGCATGTATGCAAATGACCTCGGTATTCTTCAAAAACTAAGTCAAATCAAATCAAAACACCGTTTCTTATTTCTGGAAAACATGCTGGGCAACTACCAGGTCTAGGCCGAGGTCCCACACCTCCTTGCCGAGGTGTGGCCCCGACGGCCACATTCAAAAGCAAAGTCGGGAAAATCTGGGTTTCCCTCTTGATAAACGTGAAGAACATGAGCATGAAAAACATGAAGAACATGAACATGGGGAAGGTGAATGCAAAGATCAAAACTTGCTATTACGAAGGTTGAGATTTCATGCTATGAATTCAAAAACATAGACCTGGTACCCATACTCAAGGATCTTATCAAAACAAACACAAAGACATTAGCCTTAATGCAAACTTTCGGATCAAAAGAGGCTTTTCCTTCAAGAACACATGAAACCCATTTTCTCTTTCTAAAACAAACTTTAAATCAATGCATGACGTGCCGAACAGGTTTGATCGTGCAATGCAGCTAGATGATCAATAAGAACAACAAGAGTAGGTTAAGATTCTAACCTCAAAACTTGAATCTAACGGTTCAAGCTCCAACGATCAAGCTTGGAAGTTCTCTCTCTCTCTCAAAACTTCTCCTTTTTCTTCCTAGAGTTTCTCTCTCTAAAAGACAAGATTTGATACAAAAAGATATGTTTTCCCGACAGTCACTGACTTAATCCCTCTGCCGGGGCATGTGGCATCGGCTGATTGGCTCTACTCAAAAAGGTGACTGACTGATTAGACAAGACCATGACAAAGGGTATTCAACAAGCTAAACAGTAAAAGTACTCCGGCAAATAACGACATCGGCTAACAACAAGACTCCGGCAAGCAAGTGGCAAGGACGTCAGCTTGGAGGGACAACACTTGACTAAGCTGTGCCACACCTTGGCCTAGATGTGCCCACCTCGGTCTAGGTCATACCATCCCAGGAGCAAAATCGCTAGTGCAAGGATCAAGGATCTAGGACGCTCAGATATTAACATCTCGGCCTAGATGATGCACATCTCAGCCTAGGCGACGCGCGCCTCGGCCTAGGTGGTGACATCTCGGCCAATATGCCAAGGTGGATGTAACAACCCTCACCTTACTCTTGCCATATTTGTGTACATTCTTGCATGGTCTTGCTTGTTATGTTAACTTGAAGGTTTTATCTTGCCTTGGTTCGCTTAAGTTGTTTACGCGATTTTGTTCCTTGCTTAGTGTGTGTGCATAGCCGAAGTCATCTTGAGCTTAGTCCGCCTTTGACCCTTTGTACTTAGAACTATCTTGAGGTCTTGTTTAACCCCATCTTCACCTCGGGCATTCTTTGCCGAGATGTTTCGCACTTGAACCTTGTCCGCAGGCAGGTATGGCCTAGGCCGAGATGTGGCGCACCCCGGCCAAGGTGTGGCACAGCTTAGTCAAGTGTCGTCCTCCCTAGCCGATGTTTTTCTATCCTGTTGCTGGATCCTTGTTTTGAGCCGATGTCATCTCTTTGCCAATGTGTTTTACCCGAGCTTACCGCATACGATTTGTCAGAGACTTGTCTTGTCTATCAATCACCTTTTTGGAGCTGAACCAACCCGATAATGCCACGTGTCCGAGCTGTTTGTTAAGGCAGCCGACAGACCTTGAAACAAATCATTTCTTGTCTCAAATCTTTGTTTTAGAGAGAGAAGCTCTAGAAGGAGGAAGAAGAGTTCTTGAGTGAGAGTTGTCTTCCAAGCTTGATCCGTGTGGCTTGAACCGTTAGATCCGAGTTTTGAGGTCCTTGATATTGCCTTGAGTCTACTCAGATGGAAATTTGGCGTGTTTGACCGTGATGGCAGTGGAGCCGACTATTATTAATGAAGTAAAGACAAGACAGATGGAGGATAACTTCCTCAAGAAAATAGCCGAGGAGATTGACACGAGGCCGAGACCAGGGTATACCATCGAAGACAGAGTACTCAGGTTTGAAGGAAGGTTATGCGTGGCCGACGTTCCAGAGCTGAAGAAAAAGATTTTGCAGGAAGCTCATGGTTCCAAGT
>NW_021030855.1:43665-124684 GCF_004153795.1 Camellia sinensis
TGGCGATAGACTTTGCTGAGCTGGTGCGGCGATGACCTTGTTGTCAAACAGATCTTGTACATCATGGTGAAGACGAAATCAACTGTCAGTGTCATGACCGGTTTGTTGATGGTAGGCACAATATTTAGTCTGGTCATGCTTCGGAGGGATAGGATCGAGTAGGGGCCGTTGTTCCAATGGTTTCAGATATCCCTTTCGGAGTAAGACCTCTAGAGCCTTTGACAAAGGCATATAAAGTGGGGTAAAAACCCTCTTGACTCGAGGTGGATATTTGGTTTTTTGTGAGTTATTTTCGGACGCACCAGCGAATGGGGTAGCTGTTTTTGATGCGGTGGTGGCGACCATGCCCACTTTAGAAGATCTTGCAACTGCATCACCACTAGTGGTCGCATTCGAACTGCGGGAAAACGCCCTCCTGGGCTGTTCCTTCTCCTGGTCAATGAGGCCCTGTTTCATAGCGTCCTCGATCTGTACCCCAATCTCATGTAGATCTGCAAAGGTGGGGAGGGGGAGAACGATCATCTTCTGCATGAGCTTAGACTGGAGGTTGCGCACAACCATCCGAATCTGATCTTTGTCAATAGGCCTGATGGTCATCATCGAGGCCTTAGCCCTCCATCAGGTTACAAAATCGGAGAAACTCTCATTCGGCTCTTGCCTAGTGGTCTCAAGATCATGGGTTGTAATCTCAATCTGCGTGTTATAAGAGTATTGAGCTATGAAGGCCTCAGCCATCTCCTCCCAATTCCTCTTGACGGAGTCCTCCAGTTTTGCATACCAAATAGCCGCTACACTTGACAGGGTCCGGCCAAACAAGGAAAGTTTCTGTAATCTGGAGAGGCCCATCGGCCTTAGTATGTTTGAAAACAGTTGCAGATGCACCATAGGATCTCTAGACCCGTCAAAGCGGTCTATGTGTGACATCTTAAATTTGTCCAGCAACGTCACGGCCGAGTCGGTGTACCTATCCTCAATATCCGGAATGGACTTCACACCCTGAGACTTCTTGAACAGCTTTTCAAGCTTGCTCACTTTCAATGTTGTGGGGTCCACCTCGAACTCAAAGGGAGAATCCGGTAGGTTGGTCTGCGCTTTGGATAGCTGGGGTAGGATTGGGGGCGGAGCCGGCCCTGTGGGAATGTCCGTATCTTCCTGGACATTAGTTATCTCCCCGAGTATTGGCACTCTTGGCGGGGGAGGAGCTTGGTGTGAAGCGGATGCTCCGGTTTGCTGTTGTAGCCTGGTAATTAACTCTACCTGTTGAGCCATGACCTCGGCCTGTTGTTTGGCAAATTCTGCTTGACGGGTAGCGTCTTGCTGCATGGTTCTCATACTCTCCTAGAGCTGACGCAACATCTCTTCTATTCTAATTGAAAACTGCTGATCTAACGGAACAAGTGTGTATCCCCTTTTTGAGGTGGAAACATATATCTCAGCCCAACTGCGTACAGGTGAGGTGGATAATGACCGCTGAACTGGGGATTGTTGAACTGATGATCTACGCCTGACTGACCTTTTACCCTGCTTCTGGTGAAGGAACACTGATTTGCCCTTGAACTGAATCTCTGACCTGACAAAGTCTATCAGCACAAGTCCAACGTACCGGGGGATATTGGAGCCTTCTGAAGCTATGGTTCCAAGACTACCCCCTAGCAAAAGAGAAAACAGGCAGCATCTCAGCCTAATTTCACCAGAACAGATATGAGCATAGCTGAATGACTGTACTCTTTACTAAATTCTGCCCAAAATTCTGCCTGTAAACTGATACCCTCAGGTAAAACTGATTCCAAAATACTGATGCCCGCAGGCCTGATACCCAAACTTGCAAACTAATACATGCATTCCTGTAGAGGCCAACTCTAAAAGCACATAATCAAGCAAGTAAGAGCCAAAACACCCCTATGAAGGGGTAGGGTTTCCCTGTCCTTTTTTGCTAGGAGCTAGGGTTTCACTACGCACGCAGCGGTTTCAAACAACCTACAATCGGGTAAGCAACCTGTCCTAGTTTGGAATGGTCACTATGGATTTCGAATATGCACTAGGTCGAATGGTCAAAAAGGGTGCCCCGGTAAAAATCGAGATTTGTGTTCCCATCATGGCAGAGCCCGTAGCCAGTCAGCCTTATGGCACGCTTCTCAAAGCGAGCCTCCGGCAAATCGTTCAGAAATAACAGATGGCAAACACGGTGTCCTAGGTGCACCAATGTAAATGTAATGCAAAGAAACACATAAGTGTAATCAAAACAAGATATCATGAGTTCGAGTCAAGTTCTCTAACTCCCCAGCGGAGTCGCCAGAAATTGTAGACGTCCCCGAACGTCCCGGGAGAATCCCGTTTTGTTCATTGGGCTCACTACAGTTCGGACTCAGATGTCACGGGTCTTAATCTAATCTCGCAAAGTGCAATACGAGATTGATAAATCACCAAAGAGTCCAAATCCGGCAAATCGTTTTGAAAAACTAATTTTTAGAAAGAAGTGCCAAACATGGACTGCTTTGCCAGATATAGAGTCGCCGCCTAAATATTTTATTTTGGGAGAATTTAGGAAATCCTGACTCGTGCCTAAGGGCACGTGTCCATCATCACCAAAGTTGCCTCAGCACGAGAACTTAGGTACGATTGGGGAAGGTCATGTAATGAGCACCCTCGCTCGCCCGATCAAAGATCGGCCACTACTAAACATGATATCGAGTTTTTGAAAACTCATGCGTTCTTATTTCAGTTTATTAGCCTAGGATTACTATGTGATGCACATAGCATACAAGTATAGACTAGATCGCCTAAATTGGAACAAGACATTTCATGTTTGTTTATTTGAAAATGGTTTGATGGTGCTACTCGCAAGTAGGCTAAGACGTGGATTTGCCACCCTCAAGTGGGCTTAGAAAATAGGGTGATTTGCCACTCTCAAGTGGGATTAAAATTCGCAATCGATGAATTGTTCCAATTCAAGTAATCCAACCTTCACGCACAGGCATTCAGGCAGGTATATCACATAATCAATTAGCCTCATGGCAAGCATGCTATCATGGCAGTCACTTACACACATGCAAGGATGCTAAAGCATAAACACTCACCTAGTACTCCGAGCCAAAGAAAGAAACTAATTAGAAATCATGCATGAATCCTAACTATGCTGAGATGCCTAATGCAACACATGCAGGATGCAACTAAGATAGGCTCGGCTATTCTAAAATGGCATATAAGATGTTACAAATAACATGTATTCAACTTGGAATTGAAATACAATGCAGTTAGTATGATGCGCCGAGCCCGGTGCATGCAAGACAGATGAATGGATACAATCATGCGAGCATAAGGATGCTAATTGAAACATGCCGTAAAACTAACCATCATAAGTTAGTAAATAAAAGGGAGAAAGACGTGGGGTTGAAAGACATGCATCACACACACGCACACTTATTACAACAGTTGGCCCTCTTGACGGAGGGTCCGAATAAATAATACAACAGCAACTAGCTAATCTAAGCTAATCTAATTAAGCTAGTTATTATACAACCAAAATGAATAATAAATCACAGCTAATTATTACACAACTCTAATTAATTAACAAACTAACTAAGTAAGCAATTAAACTAGTATGCAAACTACATGAATATGGACTACCTCAGCCCTGCCTTGAATGATAAAGAATGCATGCATGCTTGAGTCGCCTTGTCGGGAAATCCATCGCGATGCCCCAGCTTGCCTTTGTTTGCAATGGATTTCAGAAATTTGCACAAAGCTCTAGAGAGATGAAACTCCACCCCGGGAAACTGTGGGAAGGCTGCCGACCAGCTTATAGGTATGAGAGACCAACTACCGACCACCTTTTGTGGTGGAAACCAAAGAAGGTGGTCGGCCTGCCAGAAAACCTGGTTGGCCGACCAGTTTCTTCTCCTGGATTCTATTTTTCTACAACAAAGGGAAAGAGAGAGGCACAACAAGGTATTTGCAATACATGTGTGCATGACCACTCTCCCCGTCATTGCATAAGCTCGAGGGAGTGTAGTCCTCGACCCTCAGGCCACCTGTCACGACCCGAACCCGCCCCTATGGGTTAAGGATGTAATTGGGCAGTAGTCCTGAGATTACCTACGGCCTCAAACCAAAATAGACATAAGTCAACAGAGTAGAGGGGCCAAATAGAAGCAATAATCAAAAAGTTTGTCCATAGAGCCGTGCTTATATGCACTTCAAAACAAACCATACTCATATACGTTAATAACCCACGTCAAAAGTACAGTACCATAAAATTCTTTACGAACAGGATCATCCAACTAAGTCAACCCATGACAGACTATTTACAAATATACATAAAGTCCTTGCCAGCAAGACAAAATATAGTTACATAACAAAATGGCAATGATAGGTCTCATACATGAGACACAAGGCTGACTTTCTCAAAACTCATGTTGTTCCTGGCAGACTTCACTGGGGCTGGGTTTGGACTTCCCTCGGCTCACCTACAAACACATGAATGAGCGTGAGCGATAGCCCAGTGAATAATATCAAATACAGAAGTCATATAAACAATATATAGGACAACATACTCCAAACGGCCTTGGGCCCAATTCATATTCCTACTTAACATATGTACATTTATACAAGGTTTAGATCAAGTGACTGTAATTCCAAGCATACTGGTCTTTGGCCCATTTATTTATGTCAAAACGGCCTTCGGCCCATCCGTTTATGTCATAACGGCCTTCAGCCCATATATTTGTGGCAAAACGGCCCTCGGCCCACTCATTCGTGTCAAAACGGCCTTCAGCCCACTCATTCATGTCAAAACGACCTTCGGCCCATCCATATATGTCAAAACGGCCTTCGGTCCGTTCATATACATCAAAACGACCTTGGGTCTAGTCATTTCTATCAAAACGACCTTCGGTCCATTCGTTTCTATCAAAACGACCTCCGGCCCATTCATTACTATCAAAACGACCTTTGGTCCATTCATCTCTATCAAAACGACCTCTGGTCCATTCATTTCTATCAAAACGACCTTAGGTCCAATTATTTTCATGTCAGACTTTTGTCCACAATCCCAATCAGCAAATCATAAAGCTTAAAAGGGAATAAACAATTGGACATTCACAATTATTCGAATATCGATATTACACACAGTGATCGGCTTGCGGATTTGCCCTGGAGCTTGACCCTACACATTTTATGAACACAAAAGGATCATTAATAACTCAATCCGTTCCTTAATTCACATATTCTTCTTTAGGCCTATTCTTATCTCATTAAATCATTTACCATGCTTAACATATGCCTAAGAGTGCTTCCAAGTGAAAAAGAACGGAAAACGAAACACAGAACGAGCATACAAAATTTCAGGGAACAGGGTCCCCGCTCGAGCGTCAACTTCCCCACTCGAGCGGACCCTTAAGGCCTGCAAAAGTACTGGTTGCATGAAAAATACGTTCGATCGTGGAATAGAGCGCTCGAGCAGAAGGCCTGTCTACAAAAACTCCCCGCTCGAGCATGAGATAGCCCGCTCGAGCGGACGTCCAACTTTGTAAAAATTGCTGGGAGCATGATTTTCCCGCTCGAGTGGCTCTTCCCCCGCTCGAGCGGACATAAAAAATCTGGGTTTTCCAGATTGAGTTCTTGAGCTCCAATTTGAATTTCAACCAACAAAACATGCATGTTATGGCTCAAATCTCAAATATAGTTATGCTAACATGCCATAAACACCAAAACACATTACAATGGAGCCCAATTCACAATTAATTCACATGCATGCCCAATCTCCCATCAACTCATTCTAATACAAACAAAATCATACATTCAAAGCTCATATCTTAATTATTCAAACATGCATGCTAACCTTGATTTCATTTCCATCCCAAACAATGCAGATGGTGTTCATTCTGATGGAATACAACAAAAGCATGCTTGCATGTAAGATTTAACACCTTTATTTCCATGTTCAACTCAATACATGCTAGATTATGCATTTCCACAACAATTATATACATGCATGCCTTCATTGACCTTCAATTGGACACAAGCAACTCAATTCCCTTACATTCAAACTAATTCATGCTCTTGACCATCTATTAAACTTGAATTCACAAGATGATGACTAAAAATGCATGAATTACTCACCAAGGAGTTTAATCTTCACAATCTATGGCAATTCTTGAGCTTAACCTCCAAAATTTCCAAGCTTTAAGCCAACGCTCAATCTCCTATTCTCTCTTCTTCCAACGGACCCTCTCTTCTCTTCTTTGAGTTTATTATCAGTCAAAATGAGGCTAGGGGAAGAGAGATTGAGTGTTTAAAGCCTTGACAACAAAACCCACTAAGGCCAATATTATAATAATAAAGTAGTTGGGCTCTAATTTATCAATTCAATCGGTTTAATCTAACCCGAATCAATTTTCAATTAAATTTCACCGTAGGCTCTAAAAATTATGCCAATCATAATGGTGTAATCAATTTTGGGTTCTGTGGCCGATAGGGCCCTCAATTTAATTCCCAAAGTAGTTTACTCGAACAGATATTCCTACAGTGAACAGATAGAATTGCAAAATCACATATATTCACATAATGGCACATAAAATCATGCTACACACATAATCATATTCAAATTAAGGACCAATTTAGCATATTACGGAACAGGGGTATCACAGTCTTCCCCCCTTTAGGAAGTTTGGTCCTCCAAACTTAATTTACCTTCGTCGGGAAACAAATGTGGATAGCTCAGTCGCATTTCCTCCTCTTTTTTCCATGTAGCATCCGTCCCATAGTGCTCTTTCCATTCCATTTTCACCATTGGGATGGACTTGCTTCTCAACTGTTTCACTTGCCTGTCAACAATCCGTTCCGGCCATTCAGCATATTCCATATCTTCATCAATAGCAACCCGGTGATAATCAATCACATGAAACGGGTCTCGGAGGTAACCCCTCAACATCGACACGTGAAACACATTATGGATTTGCTCGAATCCCGGTGGCAAGGCAACTCTATAAGCAACTGGACCAAGTCTTTCCAAAATCTGAAACGGCCCAATGTAGCGGGGCGACAACTTGCCCTTTTTCCCAAATCTGACTTGACCTTTCATCGGAGAAACACGGATGAACACATGGTCACCAACCTCATACTCAAGAGGTCTTCTCCAAACGTCTGCATAATTCTTTTGTCGGTCTTGAGCTGTTTTGAGCCTTTGACGAATAGTCATGATTTTCTCAGATATGTCTTGTACAATTTATGGCCCAAGCAAAGCTCTATCCCCGACCTCTGTCCAACAAATAGGTGATCTACACCTCCTACCATACAAAGCCTCGTATGGTGCCATACCGATGCTGGAGTGGAAGCTGTTATTATAAGCAAATTTTGCAAGTGGCAAATAATCTTCCCAGCTCCCCTGAAAATCCAAAGCACACATGCGAAGCATATCTTCCAATGTCTGTATCGTTCGTTCTGACTGCCTATCTGTTTGTGGGTGGAATGCAGTACTGAACCTTAATTATGTTCCCATAGCTTCCCGCAAACTCTTCCACAATATAGATACAAATTTCGGATCTCTATCCGACACAATAGATATCGGAACTCCGTGTAAACGGACAATTTCATCAACATAAATAGTAGCCAATTTATAAGCAGTAAATGTAGTTTTGACAGGCAGAAAATGTGCAGATTTAGTCAGTCTATCAACTATAACCCAAACAGAATCCATACCTCAAGAAGTCCGAGGTAGGCCAACGACGAAATCCATAGTCACATGTTCCCACTTCCATTCAGGAATAGGGAGAGGTTGAAGTAGACCGCCTGGTTTCTGATGTTCAGCCTTAACTTGCTGACACTGAAGGCACTTGGACACATGTTCTGCAATCTCTTTCTTCATTTTAGGCCACCAATAGGTTTGTTTCAAATCCCGATACATTTTATTGTTACCCGGATGCATAGCAAATACGGACCTGTGGGCTTCATCTAAAACCCTCTTCTTTAGCTTAGGGATATCTGGGACACATATTCGATTCCGGAATTTCAACACTTCATTCTCAATGCTAAACTCTACTTTTGGACTTGTCTTAAATTCATCAATTACCTTTCTGAGGAACTCATCCCCTTTCTGTTTCTGCTTGATTTCATCAACAATTGCCGGCTCGGATGTAATAACGGCTATCAATCCGCCCTGTTCACATACTACCACTTCAATTTCAGACCTTTCCAAGTCTTACAAAATCTCCCTTTGTTCAGTAAGCAAACAAGCCATACTCCCTGTTGATTTTCTGCTCAAGGCATCAGCCACTGTATTAGCTTTCCCGGGATGGTACTGAATCTCTAGATCGTAGTCTTTTATCAGTTCTAGCCACCTTCTCTGACGCATATTCAACTCTTTCTGCGTGAAGAAGTATTTTAGGCTCTTATGATCCCACTAGACTTCACACTTTGCCCCATACAAATAATGCCACCAGATTTTCAAAGCAAAAACGATTGCGGCCAATTCTAGGTCATGTGTTGGATAGTTCTTCTCGTGTGGCCTCAATTTCCTGGAGGCATAAGCAATAACCTTTCCGTTCTGCATTAACACACAACCCAAACCTTTATAAGATGCATAACTGAAAATCACAAAATTTTCCGTACCTGAAAGTAATGTCAAAATTGGTGCAGTGGTCAATCTTGTCTTCAATTCATGAAAGACTGATTCTTTTTCACTATTCCACTCAAATGGTTGTCCTTTATGTGTCAATTGGGTAAGAGGTATTGCTAATTTTGAAAAGTCCTTCACAAATCTCCTGTAGTACCCAGCTAAGCCCATGAAACTGTGAACTTCTGTTACATTGGTCGGTGTAGGCCAATTCACAATTGCCTCTATCTTCTGTGGGTCCACTAAAATTCCTTCCTTGTTGATCACATGCCCTAAGAAAACGACCTCATCCAACCAAAACTCACATTTCTTTAATTTAGCAAATAGTTTTCTTTCCCAAAGTATTTGTAAAACAGTCCTTAAGTGATGTTCATGTTCAAGTCTATCTTTAGAGTATATCAAAATATCATCGATGAAGGCTACAACAAACTCATCAAGGTAGGTTTTAAAAATTCTATTCATTAAGTCTATAAATGCTGCCGGAGCATTAGTCACTCCAAACGGCATAACAAGAAACTCAAAATGACCATACCTCGTTCTGAATGCGGTTTTCTCAACATCCTCTGCCTTAACCTTCAACTGATGATACCCGGATCTCAAATCAATCTTAGAAAACACCTGTGATCCCTACAACTGGTCAAATAAGTCATCAATATGGGGTAAGGGATATTTGTTCTTTATCGTTACTGTGCAGGGAGCAAATATCCAGGTGAGCCCGCACTCCTTGTTTCCGAGCTCCGATTCTATCCGATCACCTGCGTGCACAACAGCAATGAGCTACCCGGCGGTGTGTGGCCGGAAAATCCCTCCGACGATCAAGTTAGAACACACACATAGGGGATAGATAGAGAGAAGGGAGAGTGTTGAGTGTTTAGTGTATGTCTCACCAAATGTTCATCTGCCTCAGCATGGGGGGCGCAGACTTACTTATATACCTTCTGCGCACCAAATCCACTCCCATTCGTCTCTCGACACGTGGTGCTACTATTCCATTTGTCAGCACAAATCTTGCTGAACATCACCTAACCCGACTGCCAGCCCACTCTTCTGGGAGCTCGGCAGTCGGGCTGTAACTTCTCGGCTGTAGATGGCTGTGTTGTATAGCTAGCCAGAGCACCCCGCTCGCTACGCACCGCTTCGGCCGAGCTCGGGCATATCCCAACATCGCCGAGCTCGGGACAACTACACTTGTTTGCCGTGGGCCTTACTGCCGAGCAAACACATGTAGCTCGGTCCAACCTTATCTTTTCGGGCGCCGGATAACCCATTTGACAGGCTTCGATACCAAGAAGCTATGTAGCTCGGTCGAACCACACCTTGCATTAACCGAGTAGGATCTTTCAAGACATGGTCGTACTACCTCGGCCCAACCCTTGTTCGGCCCAAACCCGTCCGGCCCAATTCCAGATCATAAATCTCCCTCTCAATTGCCCCTTAATTCCGTCCGCGCAAACGTGACTAGGATTACCCGTTCTGACCAGGGTTACCTCTCCCCGCTCCTCGGTTCAACAGTCGATGACCGGGCTAGCTGACATGCCTGTCATCAACATACTATCTCTTGAATTGTTCGGTCGTCGCCTCATCTGACCTTCCTGTCTGTTCAACTCTGGCGCTGCCATTTAATGTGGACACGTGTTAACCTCCTATTGGTCCTCGAGCGGCCAACCCAGCCGCCTGTTGGCATTCAAATTTTTGGCGGTTTTTTTGTTCCTTAACTGCATGCCCAGCTTCCTTCACTTCATTCCGCTTGCTTCTCATTTCTCTTCGATGACCCAGAGCTTGTGCCATTCCTCCCTCGCCATTCCTCAGCTTGTGTTCAAAGAAGCAGCCACTACCCTTCAAAAGTATGTCTCCCAACTCCTCTTTTGCTGTTATTTCACTTAGAATTTCACACATTAGGGCACTAAACACGCAGTTTTTAGGACATAGGTACCCAAAATCGTCCCGAACCCTTAATTGTTCATGGTGTTCTTCACTTTCTCTGATGAACATTGAAGATCTGGGGCGGACCGGGCTCCAGGTCTTCTTTTGATCCGAAAAATCACTTCGACTGAACAAATAGCTTGTTTGCCTCAACCTTCGTAGAAACCGGGGTAGCAGAAGGACTTGGCCGCTCGACCGGGCCATTCTCTGGTTCGCTTGAGCGACTGAGCTCCTTAGCTAGCTTTTACGACCGAGGTGGTTTGGCACAATCCATGTCCGAGCTCTAGTCTAGCTCGTTTTGCGCGACCGCGTTCCCACTTACAATTACCCTCCGTTTTCCTGCAGAGTCCAAGGGGACCAAAGACCAATCCTGAGGCTCTCAAAGACCGAGCAGCCATTAATTCCCAGCCTGTGCAAAACCACCTCAGCCGAGCTAGATTAGTCAGTCAAACATGGGGAAATTCCGCTTCCTTGTGGACACCCCTGCTGCCTTGGCTGCCTTCAGGAAAGAATACGGCATCCCGGCAGACGTCCACATAGAGCTCGCCGAGATGGAAACAACCCCTTGGGGCAGGCTTGACCAATGCCCCTTCACCGTGCTATCAGTAATTGAAGGAGGCCTCCGCTTCCCGGTCAACCCTCTGATGGCCGAATTTCTGCGTCGCACCGGGTTAGCACCCTCCCAGGTTTCGACCAACACCTACTGAATAATCAATGGCGTGCACAAGCTAAACAACCGGCTATGAACAAACTTAGGTTTAGCCGGGATACTTAGACAATACACACTTGGGCACACCGGCGATGGCCTGGCCTACTATTTAAAAATTAGACCGGGCAAAGAGAAAATAGTGACCGGCACCCCAGACAAAGATGTACATGATGACGACTTCTTCTAGGTGTCTGGTAACTATGAAATAGCCAACGTACCGGGCTGGTTCATCAGCAAGAGCTTTGGTTCCATATGTAAGCCGCGCTAATTTGCTCGGTTAAGTCCCTGCCTTCAACATTCTGTACTTACTACTTTTCCTATTTGTTTTGTAGCAATTCAGGCCTTGCAATCCAACTACCGATATCCCAACGTTGAAGCCATCCGAACCATGCTCCGTTATAGCCACCGGGATTATAACGAGTTGCTCGGCTACACACCAACCTACAGATACTCAGCTCCACGCCGGAGCAAAGTTACAGAGTTTCTCCGCGCTCCAACGTCTCCTCTAGACCCAACTTTACCGGACGTGCCCCTAATCCGGCTGATCGAAGAACAAGAGATGGCAAAATGGAGTCGTATCAAGAACCTCTTAACAGCCACCTCAGCCGAGATACCGAGCATCACCACACACTCCCAAGCTGCCGGACAATCCAGCGGCCCCGTGGTCGCCTTGGCATCTCCAGGTGCCGGGCAATCCAGACCATAAGCTCACCGGGCTGGCAAAAGGCCACGTGCAGACCCATCCACCGAGCTGGTTGCCGAGCTAACCATCGAGCAACCCACTGTCACTGTCGACCCAATACCCCCGTGGCGACCGCAGCTGAAGCACTGGGGAAAGGACATCCCGGCTAATGCTTCCATCAAGGGCGACAAGGAGCATTTGCTCGCCTTCGATCTTTCAAAAGCCCTTCTGCTGCCGAGCGACGTGGTTTGCAGCGACCACATCCCCGACACCCGGTTGGTGAAATCAGCCGTGAAGTCCATGACCAGGGTAAGAATCTTAATCTTCTACTGAAATTTTATAAGTGTTTGCACGGTCTCTCCTCTGATTAGACTTTCTTTTTGCAGGCTATCCAGAAGCAACACTTGGTCATGGAGTGAATCCATCGGCTGGGCAGAAGGCGAATGACACTGCCGGCCAAGTCCAGGGTCTGCAGACCGAGCTCGGCCGAGCAAAGTCCTCACTTCAAATGGCCAATGTTGACAACAACAGGTTGCTCGGCCAGCTTGAGGAGGCCGAGAAGAAAATAGAGGAGCTCCAGGCTGAGCTGGATGCACTCAAGGCGTCCAGGGAGAAGGACTGTGAAGATGCCAACAATGCCGGCTTCTAGGAAGCCGAGGACAGCTACAAGAAGCAGGTCTTCGCAACTCAAGACGTTTATTTCAAAGCGGGCTGGAAGTCAGCCTACGAACATCTCGGTCAAGGTTCCGACACCGACGTGTTTGCTTCTCCCCTGGCTGCTTTCCTACCGGTCTACCTCGTGCCGTATGCCAACGACGTCTTCAGCGCGTTGCAAGTTGAGGCCAAGGAAGTGCTTGCTAAAGAAATCGAGGTCAATGCCGAGGAGCGAAGCGGCCAGGAGCAGCCCGGAGAAACCGAGGCCGGTGTCCAAGAGTGAACTACGGTCGACTTGGAAGCAGCTGATGACGAGTTCTCCGGTCTTTTCCCCCTTGTGTAGTTTTATTTCATTTTTTGCTTTACAAATGTAACCGGGCTCTCTGCCCCCCATTTTGTACTACTTTTACATCAATGAAAAAACTTTAATTTCATCAAGTGTTTGTGCGGTTTTTAAGCCTCATAACTTCAGCCGAACAAGATATCTCGGTGGGCAAACCACTTTAATTAACTGATCTAACTGGAATAAACATCTCGGTTACTTTCAATCGAAATAAACATCTCGGTTGAGAATAACGGAGTTAAGCAAACCATCAACTCTTTCAATCGGAATAAACATCTCGGTTGAGAAGAACTGAGTTGAACAAACCACCAACTCTTTCAACCGGAATAAACATCTCGGTTGAGAAGAACTGAGTTGAACAAACCATCAACTCTTTCAACCGGAATAAACATCTCGGTTGAGAAGAACTGAGTTGAGCAAACCATCAACTCTTTCAACCGGAATAAACATCTCGGTTGAGAAGAACTGAGTTGAACAAACCATCAACTCTTTCAACCGGAATAATCATCTCGGTTGAGAAGAACTGAGTTGAACAAACCATCAACTCTTTCAACTGGAATAAACATCTCGGTTGAGAATAACTAAGTTGATCAAACCATCAACTCTTTCAACCGGAGTAAACCATCTCGGTTGAGAAGAACTAAGTTGACCAAACCATCAACTCTTTCGATCAGAATAAACCATCTCGGTTGAGAATCTCAAAACTTAAAGCAACATTAAAAAATGCCAAGGCAAAGATGAGTTCCATATATTTGACACAAATGAATATTACATGTAAGGCAAAAAATTTCTTTGCTAAAAAAGAAAGCTAAAGCTTTACACAAAAAGAGAGCTAAAGCTAGAAATAATACAGCTTGAGGTTGGCTGCATTCCATGGCCTGGGTATTCTTCTACCATCTAAGTCCTCCAGGTGATATGCCCCCTTGCCCGCCAGACTGGTGATCTTGTAGGGTCCTTCCCAATTTGCCCCTAGTTTGCCTTCACCTGGCACCACGGTATTGCCTATGACCTTCCTTAAGACCCAATCGCCTACTTTAAACGGTCTGGGGTGCACCGTTTTATTGTATTTCCTTGAGAGCTCTTGTTGGTAGGCAGCCACATGGATGAGAGCCTTTTCTCGGCGTTCTTCCACGAGGTCCAACTAGTTCAAGAGAAATGGCTTCGGCGTTCAGCTCGGGTTCAAAACCTTCACGTCTGAGGGTGGGCGTGCCGACTTCCAAAGGTATGACTGCCTCCATGTCATAAGCCAATGGAGTTTCCCCGGTAGATCGCCGCGGGGTTGTCCGGTATGCCCAAAGGACGCTGGGGAGCTCCTTAGCCCACTTTCCCTTGGCTTTTTCCAGTCGTTTCTTCAAGCCATCAAGTATGATTTTGTTCGACGCCTCAGCTTGTCCATTGGACTGTGGGTAAGCCGGAGTAGAGTTGTAGAATTCGATCTTTAGATCTTCAAAGAACCCCCTAAACAGGCGGCCGTCAAATTGAGTGCCGTTATCAGAGATCAGAATTTTGGGGATGCCAAACCGTGTGACCATATTCTTCTAGACAAACCGCTTCACGTCTTTCTCCTTGATTGTTGCCAAGGGCTCCGCTTCAACCCATTTGGTGAAGTAGTCCGTGGCCGCGATGAAGAACTTCCTGTTGCCTGGTGCGGTTGGTAGCGGCCCCACTATATCTAGTCCCCACATCGCGAAGGGCCAAGGGCTGGTGAGGAGAAGAAGTTCCCTGGCCGGCTGGTGTATCTGGTGGGCAAACTTCTGGCATTTTTCACACTTGCGAACATATTTCTGGGCGTCGGCTTGCATGCACGGCCACCAATAACCCTGCGAAATAGCTCGGTAGGCCAAGGACCTACCCCCTATATGACTGCCACAGATGCCTTCGTGAATTTCGTAAAGGAAGGCTTCCACACTACTCGAGTGCACACACTTCAGGTAGGGACCGGAGAAAGACTTCTTGTATAAAGCGCCAGATGGAGAGAGCTAAAACCGCTCAGACTTCACCCGCACTTTATGTACTTCCTTCTTGTCGGCTGGAAGGGTCCGTTCTCTGAGAAAGAGGATTATGGGGTCCATCCAAAAAGGACCTAGCTCGGCGCATAGTACTTCTGTCTGCCCGGCACCCTCAATGTTGGGCCGCGGAAGGAATTCGATCAGAAGAGGGTTGGGAGATGTGCTGTCGACCATAGAAGCAAGGCCAGCCAACTCATCTACTCGGCCGTTGTCTTCTCGGCCAATATGTTGGACCCTGATCGCCTGAAATCGCTTGATGAGGCCTCTGACCAGAGCTTAGTACTTCATCATTCTATCATCCTTTGCCTCATAAACCCCGGAAACTTGGTTAACCACAAGCTGGGAGTCACTGTAAACTATTAGTTCGGATGCTTGCATCTGAAGCGCGCTCTTGAGACCGGCTAATAGAGCCTCGTACTCGGCCTCATTGTTGGATGCTGGGAAGCCAAGGGTGATAGAATGTTCAATAGTCAGTCCGTCGGGCGAAATTAGGACTATACCCAGCCCGACACCGTGATGGTTCGAGGCTCCATCAACAAAAAGTTTCCATATTTCACCAACAAAGAGCTTCCAACACTCTGAAGGGTCTTGAGAAGCTTGAAGGTTGATGGGATCACGGTTGCTCGGCTGTTCGACTTCCAGTCCCGTGCTGAGCGGTTCCACTTCAGCCCCCCTTGGTGATTCGGCGCTGGACTCGGCATGTTGCTCCATAGTGCTTAAGTCCGTAGGCGAATCGCCAGGTTGCGGTATTATGCCGGCCGCAGGCTCTGTGCTGAGTGGTGCCATTTCGATCCTCCTCGGTAATGGGGTGTTGGACAAAGCGGATTGGTTGATGATAGCCAACTCGGCCATCGCATCAACGGGTTGTAGTACCGTATTAACTGAAGGGGCTTCGGCGGGGCGCGCAAGCTCTGCGTCACCAATGCCGCCAAGCTGTGGTATTTCGGTCGATCTTATATGCATTTCTTCATCTGCCACGGCAATATCGACCAGGCAAGCTGGATGAGTTCCAGGTGAGAACTCAGCAACGAAATCGGCCAGAGTTTGGGCTTTTATGGCTATACGCGGCTAGAACTTCACATCAAACTGTCCCAATTCGACCGCCCACTTAAGAATCCGACCGGAGAAGTCTGCCTGTTCGAACAAAGCTTTGAGAGGGAACTCGGTCAAGACGATGATGGTATGGGCATGGAAATAGTGTGCCAACTTCTTTGAAGCCATCATCAATGCCAACGCAAGTTTTTCCAGCGGCAAGTACCTCGACTCTGCCGGTGGCAAGGTTTTGCTGACGTAGAAGATGGATAGATGTTTGATTCCTTCCAACCGGACAAGCACGGCACTGACTGCATGCTGCGATACGGCCAGATAAAGGTAATGTTCTTCTCCGAATTTTGGTGTGACCAACAACGGCGTGGAAGACAAATACTTCTTGAGCTCGGCCAAAGCCCGATCACACTTTTCATCCCATGTGAACTTTGATTTCAAGGCTTGAAAAAAAGGACGGCAGCGATCTGATGACCGGCGTATAAATCGGTTAAGCACAACGGTCATTCCGGCCAGATGCTGTACATCCTTAGCCGAGCTAGGCTGTTTCAATTCTTTCACGGCTCGGATTTGTGTAGGGTCTGCTTCGATACCTCGGTTCGTGATTAGGAAACCCAAAAATTTTCTGGATCCCACGCCGAAGGCACAATTAGACGCATTCAGGCGTAGCTAGTGTTTTTTGAGAATGGCGAACATCTCGGCCAAATCGGACAAATGGTCTGCTTGATGCCGACTCTTAACCACCATATCATCAATATAAGCCTCCATTGTCCGGCCCAACAGCGGAGTAAACATCTTGGTCACCATCCTTTGAAAAGTTGCCTCGGCGTTCTTCAAACCAAAAGGCATGACTCGGTAGCAGAAGAGTCCCCTTGGTGTAGTAAACGAAATGATCTCTTGGTCAGGCCCATGCATGGCAATCTGATGGTAGCCGCGGTAGGCGCCCAAGAAACTGAGCCTGTTATGCCCAGCTGTCAAGTCTACAAGCTGGTCTATTCTAGGCAGAGGGAAGCTGTCTTTCGGACAAGCTCGGTTGACGGTCTTGTAGTCAACGCAAACTCGCCACTTCCCATTCTTCTTGGGCACCATAACCGTGTTTGAAATCCACCGAGGGTAGTGCACTTCCTGAATTGCTCGCGCTTCAAGCAAGTTCTTCACTTCCTCGGCAACTACCTCGGCGTGATGCAACGCCGATCTCCTTGTGCGCTGAATGACCGGCGTTGCTCCGGGGAAGACATTCAGATGATGGCATATAAAAATTGGGTCAAGACCGGGCATGTCGTAAGGTGACCATGCGAAGACTTCGATATTGGCCATCAAAAATTCAACCATGTCGGTCCTTTCTTGGGCTGTAAGGCTTGAGCCGAGCAAGAAGAATCTGTCCGGATGCTCTGTATCGATGCGTACTTCTACCAATTCCTCGACAGCTTTGTCCTCGGCCTTGGTGCCCACATCGTCAAGGACTCCCCGGTCTCCCGGTCCTTCAATCATTTGAACGAAGCCTTTGGCAGCTCGGCTCCCGTTGACCACCACGAAGCATTGCTTCGACATGACTTGATCGCCCCAAATCTCCTCGACTGCCCCCATAACCGAGGGGAATCTCATCACCTGGTGATAGGTCGACGCTACGGATTGCATAGCGTGAAGCCATCCCCTTCCAAGGATCAAATTATAAGTGGATGGCACTTGCAACACCAAAAACTCCACTTGTTTGACAACGGATCCCGCTTTGACCGGCAGGATAATCTTCTCCAAAGGCCACTCCAGTTGTGAGTTGAAGCCAACCAGTGGCGAAGTTGCCGGGGCCAAATCTGTATCCCGGAGCTTAAGCTGTTTGAAAGTGTCGTAGTACATGATCTCGACCGAGCTTCCCTGATCGATCAAGATCCATTTGACAACAAATTTTTTGACGCGGAGTGTAACCACCAGGGCATCGTTGTGCGGCGTCTGGATGCACTCTAAATCTCTTGAAGAGAAACTGAGCACTTCTTTCTCTTCGGTCTTCCCCCTTTTGATCGTAGGCTGAACCGACAAAACTTCCCTCATGTGTTCTACCTTCTTGATCATACCTCAGAGCTCGCATACACACGCCGGTTCCACTATGCCGTGGATGACATTAACCCACCCCTTGCGGAGGCGCATCTCGGTCATTCGGTCCCCGTGGATCAACCGGAGCTTGATTGGCCTTCACGCCGCCATCAATGTAAAGGTCCAGGTGTCCGGCTGCGACTAGCTCTTCCAAGTGTTGCCTCAAAGGCAAACAATCCTCTGTCCGATGGCCTTGCTCCCGGTGAAACGTGCAACGGTACTGCGGATTGAAGCCCTTCTGTCCGTCGCTTAACTTAGCAGGAAACCGGACATACTCCTCGTCACGGATTTCACTAAGTATGCGATAGATTGGAATCTTAAAGACCGTGGTGATGCCTGCCCTTGCTTTCAACCTTCTGTTAGCATCGACTACGTCATCCCGGTCATTCCGATGTCCCCTATCACGGTTTTTGCGATTACTGCCACGGTCCGAGTCCTCAGCGCGGTCGCTGGATCGGCCGGCCTTTGGCCTGACCGTGTGCACTTTGCCAGCTGACTGCTTGTCTGTTGCTACCGGAGTTGCCTTCACGGTAAATGCTAACGCATCATCCTCCACTCGGATGTGCTCATTGATACGCTGCATTAGCTGTCCCATAGATGTCGGCTGGTGCATGGTAAGCGAGTCCCGCAGTCTATGTCCGACCGGGAGACCTCGCTTGTATTGTGTGATTGCAAGGTTGGTCGGGCAATCCCAAATCTCGTTGAAGGTCTCCCAATATCTAGAGTTGTATGCCTTCAACGTGTCGCTCGGTTCCATCTTGACACTCAGGAGGTGATCAACTTCCTCTGGTGTTTTGGTATTGGTTTTGAAGCACGTCACAAAGGCTTCGGCCAACTGCTGCCACCTTTCAATGCTCCTCTCCGGTAGCCTCTCGAACCATTTCAAACCCAGCTCACCCAAACTCGATGGGAAGATCAAGCACATAAGAATGTCATTCCGCCTATGTCCGGCCATGACCTGTCGGAAATGACTTACATGCATATACGGGTCAGTTTTTCCGTCATAGAGTGTGAACTTTGGCTGGTGGAAGCCCGCTGGAAGCGGTGCGGTCTCAATATCCACGGAGAATGGGGTGGCACTCAGCCTTGTCAAGTCTGTATCTACAAGGAGAGGTGCGGCTGGACAGGGTAGAGGCATTCCGACCTCCTTGCTGGCGTGAACCCCATAGGATAGCTGCTGGAACGCCGGCACCCTTTGAGCCTCCCGCCGGCGAGCCCGCTCATTCAAAACTGCCCGCAAATCTTCTGAATGAGCAGAATAAGAATACCTCAACGTCGTCACCGGACGTGAGGGTTGGTAGGTACTATCTTGCGCGCTGGATTTCTCTTCGTGCTCGTCGAAATCTCCAACCTTATAACTTCTGGTGATTGAGATGGACGGTGTACATCGTTGGCTCTGACTGCTTGAACGGCGGGGTTGGGTGCGCTCACTGTGGTCTCCCTCTCCAGCTACACCCTTTCCTTTGACATGCCGCTTCAGCTCCTCTATCTCAGCCGTCATTCGCTGGATGACGGTGTCCTGGTCTCTTAACTTGTGTTCCAGACGCCTGGCATATGATTCTCTCCGTCGCCAATGACAGTCTGGACTCCGTGAATGACCATAACTTCTTCCGCGCTTATCCCGCGCATCTCTCGAATGTCCTCCTGGAGAAATCTCCAGGTCTGCCATCGGAGGAATGATGGTGGGATGTCCTTCTCTCTGTCTGCCCGACTCCGGGGTAACTCCGTCGATGGCAGACAGTGGAATCTCCTCGATGTTCGCCATGGATGGCGATCAGATGAGCCTGGAAGACAAGGTTTTATCTGTCGAATTCCCACAGATGGTGCCAATTGTGCGGGGAGCAAATATCCAGGCGAGCCCGCACTCCTTGTTTCCGAGCTCCGATTCTATCCGATCACCTGCGTGCACAACAGCAATGAGCTACCCGGTGGTGTGTGGCCGAAAAATCCCTCTGACGATCAAGTTAGAACACACACACAGGGGATAGATAGAGAGAAGGGAGAGTGTTGAGTATTTAGTGTATGTCTCACCAAATGTTCATCTGCCTCAGCATAGGGGGCGCAGACTTACTTATATACCTTCTGCGCGCCAAATCTACTCCCATTCGTTTTTCGACACGTGGTGCTACTATTCCATTTGTCAGCACAAATCTTGCTGAACATCACCTAACCCGACTGCCAGCCCACTCTTCTGGGAGCTCGGCAGCCGGGCTATAACTTCTCGGCTGTAGATGGCCGTGTTGTATAGCTGGCCAGAGCGCTCCGCTCGCCGCGCACCGCTTCGGCCGAGCTCGGGCATATCCTGGCATCGCCGAGCTCGGGACAGCTACGCTTGTTTGCCGTGGGCCTTACTGCCGAGTAAACACATGTAGCTCAGTCCAACCTTATCTTTCCGGGCGCCGGACAACCCATTTGACAGGCTTCGATACCAAGAAGCTATGTAGCTCGGTCGAACCATACCTTGCATTAACCGAGCAGGATCTTTCAAGACATGGTCGTACTACCTCGGCCCAACCCTTGTTTGGCCCAAACCCGTCCGGCCTAATTCCAGATCATAAATCTCCCTCACAGTTACCTTGTTCAATTCCCGGTAATCAATGCACAGGCGCAAAGTACCATCCTTCTTCTTTATAAATAACACTGGCGCACCCCAAGGCGAAGTGCTAGGCCGGATAAACCCTTTATCAAGAAGGTCTTGCAACTGTTCCTTTAATTCTCTCGTTTCGGCAGTAGCCATTCTGTAGGGAGTTTTAGAAATAGGCTGGGTGCCTGGCACAGTTTCAATGGTAAACTCTATCTCCCTGTCTACCAATTCCCCTGGTGAATCCTTCGGGAATACATCTGGAAATTCTTTAACAATAGGAATATTATTCAATTCAATATTCTCAGATTGTTCAGACAACACATAGCACAAATAACCCTGGCATCATTTCCTGATCAGTTTACATGCTTTCATTGCAGATATCAAATAAGGTGGAGGCACTACCCCATTACCTACAAACATAATCTCCTTATGTTCTGGTGGTTTAAACATGACCCGCTTTGTTACACAATCAATAGCGGCACAATACTTGGTTAACCAATCCATGCCCAAAATTACATCAAAATGTCTAAAGTTCAAGGGTAACAAATCTACATACAGGATAGCATCCTCAATACGCATTTCACAAAATCGGTATATGGATTCACACAACACAGATTCCCTCGATGGAGCAGACACACATAGCAAATATGGCAATAATTCTAGGGGTCTATTTAGTCTAGATGCAAATGTACATGTCACAAATGAGTGTGTTGATCTAGAGTCAATTAATACAAAGGCATCCTGGTTACATATTGAAATAGTACCTGAGACGACGGCATTGGCATTCCGTGTATCACTCGGAACAAGCGCAAAAACTCTCCCCTGTCTCACTGTATCCCCAGTAGTAGCAGATCTCAAAGTATTTCCCGGCTTTGGGACTGATGCAGTTGAGCTAGCTGCTAGTTTTCCACAGTTCTGATTACATTCTCGTGCTATGTGTCCTTGCTTTCCACATTTGAAACAGGCTCCTGATGCACGGTAACAGACTCCCCGGTGCCTTTTGCTACAAATGTTGCACATGGGAGCTATGTCTCGGGAAGAACTTGAAGTAGTTGAGGAGCCCGTGTTTTGCTTTTTTAGAAATTTCTTCTTCGAAAAGAAGCCTTGCCTTTTATTGTCCTTCCATTCTGTTGTTGGCTTGGCTTGTCTAGCTATATTAGCCTCTGATATGATGGTCCTGTCTAGCAGCCCAATGTAGGTCTCCAGCTTTAGGACATTCACCCTCTCTAGGATGTCATTTTGGAGTCCACCTTCAAAATGTCTTGCCTTCTTATAGTCTGTGTCAATTACATGTGGGGCAAACCTAGCCAATTCAGTGAATTTGGCCTCATACTCAGCTACAGTCATGCTATTTTGCTTGAGTTCCATGAATTCCGCTACTTTCCTGTCCCGGACGCATTGTGGAAAGTACTTGTGATAAAATATTTCTAGAAACTTTACCCAGTCGACATCCTTATGATTTTCTCGCATCAATATCCTCCATCTTCTTGCTTCGTCTTCTAGCATAAAAGTGGCTAGAAGCACTTTCTGAGTCTCTGAACAGGGAAACATTTCAAATAATTTCTCAATGCCAAGGACCCATGCTTTGGCTTTCAACGGATCTAATCCCCCGTGGAACTGTGGTGGTTTCATTTTCTTGAATTCCTTGGTGAGAGCTATTATCCGGTCATCATTTTGATTATCTGGCACGGGTGGTGCTGGAGGTGGAGGTGGCGGGTGTGGTTGCTGCCACTGTTGTTGCCACTCCTGTTGCTGTCTCAAAGCCTCTGCCATTTCCTGAATCAGCCTTTCCATTCTGTCCAGTCTGGTAGTAGAAGATTCCTCTATCTCATCACCTCTGGTTCTCACCATCTGATTAAACTTGCATTATATTTCACACAAAAGGTACACAAGTATGCATACACTAAGAAGCATATATTTCCAGGTGATTTGCAATGCAAGTAATTCTCAACTTACGACATACAATTGTTCATATCAAAACATTTAGGCATATAATCAATGCTTCCAAATTCATATTTATCACATGAATGCATCCTAGATCTTATCTAGACACTTATTGCTCTTTTTGGACAAGTGTGTGAGTTATTAACTCGTGCTCTGATGCTACTCTGTCACGACCCGAACCCGCCCCTATGGGTTGAGGACGTAACCGGCCAGTAGTCCTGAGATTACCTACGGCCTCAAACCAAAATAGACATAACTCAACAGAGTAAAGGGGCCAAACGGAAGCAATAATCAAAAACTGTCCATAGAGCCGTGCTTATATGCACTTCAAAACAAACCATACTCATATACGTTAATAACCCACGTCAAAAGTACAGTACCATAAAATTCTTTACAGACAGGATCATCCAACTAAGTCAACCCATGACAGACTATTTATAAATATACATAAAGTCCTTGCCAGCAAGACAAAATATAGTTACATAACAAAATGGCAAGGATAGGTCTCGTGCGTGAGACACAAGGCTGACTTTCTCAAAACTCATGTTGTTCCTGGTAGACTTCACTGGGGCTGGGTTTGGACTTCCCTCGGCTCACCTACAAACACATGAATAAGCGTGAGCGATAGCCCAATGAATAATATCAAATACAGAAGTCATATAAACAATATGTAGGACAATATACTCCAAACGGCCTTGGGCCCCATTCATATTCCTACTTAACATATGTACATTTATACAAGGTTTAGATCAAGTGACTGTAATTCCAAGCATACTGGCCTTTGGCCCATTCATTTATGTCAAAACGGCCTTCGGCCCATCCGTTTATGTCATAACGGCCTTCGGCCCATATATTTGTGGAAAAACGGCCTTTGGCCCACTCATTCGTGTCAAAACGGCCTTCGGCCCACTCATTCATGTCAAAACGACCTTCGACCCATCCATATATGTCAAAACGGCCTTCGGTCCGTTCATGTACATCAAAACAACCTTCGGTCTAGTCATTTCTATCAAAACGACCTTCGGTCCATTCGTTTCTATCAAAACCACCTCCGGTCCATTCATTACTATCAAAACGACC
Source organism: Camellia sinensis (assembly GCF_004153795.1). Taxonomy (NCBI): domain Eukaryota; kingdom Viridiplantae; phylum Streptophyta; class Magnoliopsida; order Ericales; family Theaceae; genus Camellia; species Camellia sinensis. The sequence goes on from NW_021030855.1 coordinate 67,337, forward strand.
TTTGGTCCATTCATCTCTATCAAAACGACCTCTGGTCCATTCATTTCTATCAAAACGACCTTAGGTCCAATTATTTTCATGTCAGATTTTTGTCCACAATCCCAATCAGCAAATCATAAAGCTTATAAGGGAATAAACAATTAGACATTCACAATTATTCGAATATCGATATTACTCACAGTGATCGGCTTGTGGATTTGCCCTGGAGTTTGACCCTACACATTTCATGAACACAAAAGGGTCATTAATAATTCAATCCGTTCCTTAATTCACATATTCTTCTTTAGGCCTATTCTTATCTCATTAACTCATTTACCATGCTTAACATATGCCTAAGAGTGCTTACAAGTGAAAAAGAACGGAAAACGAAACACAGAACGAGCATACAAAATTTCAGAGAACAGGGTCCCCACTCGAGCGTCAACTTCCCCGCTCGAGCGGACCCTTAAGGCCTGCAAAAGTACTGGTTGCATGAAAAATACGGTCGATCGTGGAATAGAGCGCTCGAGCGGAAGACCTGTCTACAAAAACTCCCCGCTTGAGCGTGAGATAGCCCACTCGAGCCGACATCCAACTCTGTAAAAAGTGCTGGGAGCATGATTTTCCCGCTCGAGCTGCTCTTCCCTCGCTCGAGCGGACATAAAAAATCTGGGTTTTCGAGATTGAGTTCTTGAGCTCTAATTCGAATTTCAACCAACAAAACATGCATGTTATGGCTCAAATCTCAAATATAGTTATGCTAACATGCCATAAACACCAAAACACATTACAATGGAGCCCAATTCACAATTAATTCACATGCATGCCCCAATCTCCCATCAACTCATTCTAATACAAACAAAATCATACATTCAAAGCTCATATCTTAATTATTCAAACATGCATGCTAACCTTGATTTCATTTCCATCCCAAACAATGCAGATGGTGTTCATTCTCATGGAATACAAAAAAAGCATGCTTGCATGTAAGATTTAACACCTTTATTTCCATGTTCAACTCAATACATGCTAGATTATGCATTTCCATAACAATTATATACATGCATGCCTTCATTGACCTTCAATTGAACACAAGCAACTCAATTCCCTTACATTCAAACTAATTCATCCTCTTGACCATCTATTAAACTTGAATTCACAAGATGATGACTAAAAATGCATGAATTACTCACCAAGGAGTTTAATCTTCACAATCTATGGCAATTCTTGAGCTTAACCTCCAAAATTTCCAAGCTTTAAGCCAACCCTCAATCTCCTATTCTCTTTTCTTCCAACGGACCCTCTCTTCTCTTCTTTGAGTTTACTATCAGTCAAAATGAGGCTAGGGGAAGAGAGATTGAGTGTTTAAAGCCTTGACAACAAAACCCACTAAGGCCAATATTATAATAATAAAGTAGTTGGGCTCTAATTCATCAATTTAATCAGTTTAATTTAACTCGAATCAATTTTCAATTAAATTTCACCGTAGGCTCTAAAAATTATGCCAATCACAACGGCGTAATCAATTTCGGGTTCTGTGGCCGATAGGGCCCTCAATTTAATTCCCAAAGTAGTTTACTCGAACAGATATTCTTACAGTGAACAGATAGAATTGCAAAATCACATATATTCACATAATGGCACATAAAATCATGCTAAACACATAATCATATTCAAATTAAGGACCAATTTAGCATATTACAGAATAGGGGTATCACACCACCGGTCGCGCATCTCGATGCCTGATGGCCGAGGAGTCGAATTGCACGACTCAATGTGAAATGAATGCACATACAAGCACCTAAAGCCAACAACTCCGTCATGGGTAGTCAAGAATGTCGGCGACTGGGAATCGAGGCGCTTTTCGTCACTTTGAGTATGAAACATCCCTCGTTTCCCGTGTTCGGACAAACTCCAATTCCGAACACGATGCAGCAAATAATGGCACGCACAATGCGACTTGAAGTATGCAACCTAAATGCTATGCAACTAAGTGATGCAAATATGCAAAGGATGACATACAAGCATGCAACTAGCATACGCAATGCTATGAACTAACAATGGCATACGCAATGCACGTGGTACTTAGCATACACAATGCACCTAAGAACTACATACATAATGAGATGAACAAGGCATATGCACAATGTAATGGTCAATCATGCGACAATGTGACATACTCAATGTAAAAATGGACTTAAACCAAAATGAATGGGCCTCAGCTACACCTAAATCAGTGGCCAAACATGATGAAAACAAGGCTCCAAAACTCATGCTAGCATATACAATGCAAGGACCTAAGCCCAAGGGCACAAAATGCAACTCTACGAAAGCATTGAAATGATGAAATATGGCATACGATAACACATGTTCCAGCTCTAAAATGACATACAAAATAGCTCCGAATCATGCAAACAACTCACACAATACATGTTGAAAGGCTCAAGTATCGAAGCTAGTGAAGCACATTACACTAGAGGCATGCAAGGCGATGCTCAAATGACAAAACCAATTCCAAATAGACCTTAAGCAGGCCCAAAACAGTGGCAAAATGAACTAAGATGGTGGCTTGAAAGGCATAAGAATGAAGCTCAATGCAAAGGCTCATAAATGGGATATAATGATGCAACTCTCAAATACATTGAAAGAGTGACAAACATGAGAATATGGCCAAGAAACAAACTCCAAAATATCATGCTCAATGATGCTAAAACATGCAAACACCTCAAGTTAAGCATGCAAGGGGATTCAAAATCCAAGGCTAAACAAGGTTATTACACTACCACCATACATGGCAAGCATCATTCGACCAAGGGACCTCAAAACAGAGCTAAGGCAGCCCAAAATATAGAGATTTAGAGAGATATGTATTGTTTTGCCTTAGAGAAATTTTGAACCTGGTTCAAGGAGGAGGAGGGCCTCTCTTATAGACAAACAAGGCCAAAGCTTCTTCAAGCAGCTAAAAAACAAGGCTCAAGATCCTCCATACACGTGTATGGAGGATACAGTCTGTGCCTTCCAGCTGTCACAGCTGGCACCCACTCAAACAGACAAAACAAGAGGGAGCTGGCCGACCAGAAAAGGTGGTCGGCCAGAAAAGGTGGTCGGCCGACCACTTCCCCTGGTCGGCTGACCAGGGTAGGTGGTTTCCCACACAAAAAAGTAGTCAGTGGCTCCATTTGGTGGTCTCCACTTTGAAAGCAAGCTAGTGGTGTAGTGGGAGACCAGCAAATGTGGCCCAAAGACCAAGAAAACCAGCTTCCCGACAAGAAAATCGACTGGTGGGGAGAAAGTGGTCTCCAAGGAGAAAAGGTTATCTCCTACCCTTGTACCACCTCCCAAACAAGGAAAACAAGGTCCATGCCAAAAATGAACCAACACGGATGCAAAACGAGAGTTCGAGAGGCAAAGCGCGCGGCCGGGGGCCCCGAAAACTGGCTGTTGAGCACCAAAAGTGGCGTACGGCCACAAGAGTGGTCTCCCGGACCACAGTGTCCCTTTAGACAGAGGAAACAAGGTGTGTTCCAAAAATCGTGCCAAACGGAGAATGTTAAGCGGTCCCGAACCGAGGCGCGCGGCCGACGGCTCCGAAAACTAGAAACTAGTCTCCAAACGAGAACAGTGGCCTACGACCACGAAAAGTAGTCTATGACCACTGAGAGATGGCCTACAAGACCTCTCCCTCCCTCCGGGAAGAGAAAACAAAACTTGGTCTGCGGGCTGAGTCAAAGCACAAAAAGTTCCGAGGCTTGGAGGCAAGGCTCTCAGCCGAAACTTCGAAACCTCGAAACTAGCACAACATGCGCGATCACCGAGCGCTCAATCGATGACGTCTGAGTCTTATGGTCGGCAAAAAATGGGGTGTCTGCAATCATCTACTGCAGTAAGCCGTGGCTTTGAAAAGTGACCACAACTCCAATTGTAGATAGTTGATTGTGGAAAAAAACTACGCTCTGAAACCCCAGATGCTCCATGAGAACCCAAAAGTGGATCAGCTAATCCAGTGTCTGGAGAATTCATTAGGTTTGCCCTGAACCCTAGCGAACAAACTCTCCGCAAGTAACTCGGTCGAGGAGGACTAACTGGAGGAGTTCTAAATGTAAGGGGCAAATGTCCTGTCAATAAAATCACAAAAGGCAAATTCAAACTTCCAAAAAGTACAAGTATATTACACAAGCAAAAGTAGAAAATCACAGATTCAAGGGTTTGAATTAGGGTTTGAATTACCCTCCTCGGCTTCGTTCCTCTTCCACACCCAACCCATTCCAGATTCAAGATTGCAAATCGCAGTTGCACTTGCAGTATTAAATTCAAATGCTGGCATCTATGGAGGAGGTGATTAAATATCGGCCAATTAGGGAAAACAAAGATAGAAAAACAGAGAAATTGAGTGTGAAAGAGAGGACCCATACCTGAAAAGAGAAAAAATAGATAAATAATCGAATAAGCGAAGTCGGCGGCGCTGACGATTGCTCAGAGGAGAACGCGGTGACGTCGGTGGTGGCACTGAAGGAGGAGAACAAGTTGAAGGAGGAGAAGGGGGGGCTGAAGGCAGTGTTTTGCAAGAGAGAAATGAAAGGAAAACTGAAGCAGCCAAAAACAAAAAAAAGGGGGAGAGGGGGTAATTAGTATGGTTCTTTTTTTCATTCTGTCAATATCTATAAGTTTTCCTCCAAAATTAATTTTTTCACCAAAAATTTTAAAATATTAAAATTATTGACAACGAAAATATATTTCTCATTAAATAGTTTCAAAATATTTAAAATTAATTTTTTTTTAAATATTTAAAATTATTTGTGACGAAACTATATTTTTCACTAATAATTTTAGGATAAATTAAAAACACAACCCTTGAGGTTTGTTTGAAATATAAATTGCCCCATGTGCTTCTAAAAATTACATCACGCCCCCTAAGGTTTTTAATTTCATAATGAATAACCCCTTTTATTAATAAAACATCAAATTAATTAATAATTTTTAATGATGTTAAAATTTTATTTTAATTAATAATTCAGGTTAATTTTATTATTATATAAGGCAGTGGTTAAGAATTTTATTTTTTCAGTTAATTCTAATAAATAAATTTTTTTGACAAGGGGGTATTTGTAATTTTTCAAACCACAGGAAACCATCCGTATTTTAAGTAAACTTCAAGGGGTGCATTTGTAATTTACTCATAATTTTATAATTGGTGACAAATTTTTTTCTCACCAAAAATCTCAAAATTTTGGCGCCACCCAAAAAAATTAGAGGAAAACCTTTAGTGTCGAAATTTAATTTTTCCTCACCTAAAAAGAAGTATTTATTGACGAAAATAAATTTTGACACCTAATATTTTTACTTTTTTTATTATATATGACAAAATTTTATAATTCGTTCCGGATTATTCTTATTTGGTGATGAAATTTATTTTTTTCACTACTTTTCATCACCATAGGTTACTTAAAGAGCTAATTAACTTGTGTTTTGTTCAGAGAGAGAGAGAGAGAGAGAGAGAGAGAGAGAGGAGAACTGATAAAAAAAAAAAAGGTTAGTAGTCTATTTTTTTTTATTACCGCCCAATATGTCAAAATTTTTCCTCCAAAATTAGTGACAAAATAATTTCCTTACTAAAAAGTCTCAAAATATTAAAAATTATTAGTGACAAAAATATATTTCTCACCAAATGGTCTTAAAATATTTAAAATCAGGTTTCTCAAAAAATATATATATATAATTATTAGTGACGAAAATATATTCCTTACTAATAATTTTATAATTGGTGACAAATTTTTTTCTCACCAAAAGTCTCAAAATTTTGACGCCATCCAAAAAAAATTAGCGGGAAAACTTTCGGTGACAAAACTTAATTTTTCCTCACTTAAAAAGAAGTATTTGTTGACGAAAATAAATTTCGTCACCTATTATTTTTAATTTTTTTATTATATGTGAAAAAATTTTATAATTCGTCACGAATTATTCTTATTTAGTGATAAAATTTATTTTCTTCACTACTTTTCGTCATCATAGGTTACTTTTGTTGTAGTGAAACTTCCAATTACCCGAGAATATTCTAACTGAGAGACACTCTCTTTATTATTCTTGGTAAAATGTAGACTTAAGTCTACAGGTGTCAACGACACACTCGTATCTGATCCATTAAACTTCTCAAGTATCTTATTAACATAATGAGACTGAGAAAGTACAATTCCGCCAGATATTCTGGTAATCTTAATTCCTAGAATAACATCTGCAATGCCCATAGCCTTCATGTCAAACTTAGAGTTTAACAACTTCTTGGTAGTTTTGATTATTTCATCGTTACTACCTATAATGAGCATATCATCAACATATAGACACAAAATGACATAACCTCTGTCAGTGTCTTTGACATAAACACACTTGTCACATTGGTTGATTCTAAACCCACTTGACAATATTATGTTGTCAAACTTCTCATGCCATTGTTTAGGCACTTGCTTCAAACCATACAATGATTTGACATGTTTACAGACTTTCTTGCTTTGCCCTGGAGCTGAAAACCCTTCAGGTTGCTTCATGTAGATTTTTTCATTCAAATTTCCATTTAAGAAAGCTGTCTTTACATCCATCTGGTGTATCTCTAGATTGCGCATAGCTGCTATCGCAATGACCATGCGAATGGATGTTATCCTAGTTACAAGTGAGTACGTATCAAAGTAATCTAGGCCTTCTCGTTGCCTATACCCTTTGATAACGAGCCTTGCCTTATACTTGTCAATTGACCCATCGGCCTTCATCTTTCTTTTAAAAATCCATTTGCAGCCTAAAGGCGTACAACCTGGAGGTAAATCTACCAACTCCCAGGTGTGGTTCTGTAAGATAGAGTCAATCTCACTTTTGATCGCTTCTTTCCATAAAGGACTCTCTGGAGAAGTCACAGCTTCGTGAAAAGTTTGAGGTTTGTTCTCAACCATATAAGTCAAGAAGTCTGGACCAACAGATTTGGACATCCTAGCCCTTCTACTCCTTCTAGGCTCATCTAAAACCTCAATTTGATCATCACCTTGATCATCAACATGATCATCATCACTAGCAAGCTCATCAAATTGCTCTAAAGACCTCGGAACCCCTTCATGGGTTCGACAAGGAAAAATGTCTTCAAAGAAATATGCATTCCTTGTCTCCATGATGGTATTCCTGTGTATGTCTGGAATTTCATATGTATGTACAAGAAACCGATATGCACCACTATTATGTGCATAACCAATGAATATACAATCCATGGATTTCGGACCTATCATAACCCGTTTGGGTGTAAGAATCGCCACTTTTGCATGACACCCCCACATTCGTAAGAATTTATACGAAGGCTTAACGCCTTTCCATAACTCATACGGCGTCTTGTCCACCTTCTTCCGGGGTACTTTATTCAGAATGAAATTTGTAGAGAGAATTGATTCCCCCCACATGTTCTATGGCAATCCAGAACTTATCAACATTGCATTCATCATTTCCTTAAGCGTCCTATTCTTCCGCTCAGCAATCCCATTAGATTAAGTAGAATAAGGCGCCGTGGTTTGGTGGATAATCTCAGATTGAGCACAAATCTCAATAAACGGAGATTCATACTCACCACCACGATCACTTCTTAGAGCCTTAATCTTGCGGCCTACTTGATTCTCAATTTCATTCTTATAAAGAACAAACTTATCAATAGCCTCATCTTTGCTTTTGAGCAAATAGACATAACAATACTTAGTACAATCATTAACAAAACTGATGAAGTACTTATTGCCACCACGTGATTGTATAAATTTTAAATCACACACATCACTATGCACTAAATCCAATGGTTTTGAACTTCTTTCAATAGAATGAAACGAAGATCTTGTCAACTTCGCTTCAACACAAGTTTCACACTTGTGTTTCGGATTAATCTTAAAAGATGGTATGTGATCTAACTTGATTAATCTATGTAAAGATTCAAAGTTCACATGTCCTAGTCTACCATGCCACAAATTGAAAGACTCAAGCATGTAAGCAGAAGAAAATGCACCTTTATTCATCTTTGGGATAATAGTCATTACATTGAGTTTAAACAAACCCCCCAACATATAACCCTTACCCACATACATTCCACTCTTGGTTAGAACGACCTTGTCGGACTCAAAAACCATGCGAAAACCATGTTTACTGAGAAGAGACCCTGAGACAAGATTCTTACGAATGTCCGGAACATACAGGACTTCGTTCAAGGTGAGCTCCTTTCCTGACGTCAACTTCAGGACCACCTTTCCTTTCCCCTCAACAATCGAGGTAGCAGAGTTTCCCATAAACAACTTCTCACCGTTTGTAACTGGCTCGAAAGTTGCAAACAGCTTCTTCTCAGAGTAGATGTGGTGTGTAGCCCCAGTATCAATCCACCATTCTCTTGGGTTTGAACCCACCAGATTCACCTCAAAGACAACGGTAGACACGTGCATATCATCCTCCTCATGGGAGTGCTCTTGTATATCTGCCATATGAGCACGAGGTTTGGTCTTGTATGGCTTCTTCTGCTTGAGGCAGTCACTAGCCCGATGCCCCTCGCTACCACAGTTATAGCACTTCCCTAAGAATCGATAACCTGGTTCCTGTGGCTTGTATGCCGACTTCTTTGCAACACCACCTCTTGGCCCCAACTTTGAGCCTTTGTTCACATGAGGCTTGTTCCTAACCCTAGAAGATTTGTCATGCTCAATGACATTGGCCTTTACTGAGGAGGTACTCCCTTCTTTCTTTCTATTATCCTCTTCAATCTGGAGTCGGACGACCAGCTCTTTAACTGACATTTCCTTGCACTTGTGCTTCAAGTAGTTCTTGAAGTCCTTCCAACCATTGGGAAGTTTCTCAATGATCACAACAACTTGGAATGACTCATTCAAAGGCATTCCCTCCGCATAAGATCACTTGGAACTCCTAGACTTGGCTTATCACAGTTTTTGAAGCCAACCACAAATTTCTTTGCCCCGGTATCCTCAGTCTTGTACTTTTTGTCTAGAGATTCCCATAACTCTTTTGCTGAGCTCTTGGAACAAAACACACTATAGAGTGAGTCTGCCAAGCTGTTGAACACATAGTTCCGGCAAAGATAGTCTGTCTGCTTCCATGTGTCATGCGCCATGACTTTCTGCCTGTCTGGCTCATTCTCTGCCATGGCTAGAGGATCCTCGCTCAAAACCTTTACAAGGTTTAGCATGGTCAAGTAAAACAACATCTTTTGCTGCCATCTCTTAAAGTTTACCCCATTAAATTTTTCTAGGCGCTCATGGTGACTAAGTGGTCCTCCCGGAACAACTGGAGTAACGCTAGGGTTGACCATAGAGGTCACAGCAGTAGCAGTTGGCTACCCAGTTGCCTCGGGGTTCAGATCCCTACTAACATTAGCAGTAGCAGCAGCATGAGTGATAGTTGCCATTTTTTAAAATTACACCAGAATATCACTTCTGTGTTTTCAGAAATTAAACTTAACCCTTAGATAATCCCTTAGATGAAAATTTAATTCAAAATTAGTCTCACCACGAAATCTAGAGTCGAACATGGTCAAGAAAGTTCACAGGAAGACTGGAGGGGTCACATCGGTCCCACTTAAAACCCAGTTAACCTTTTGACAAAACTTTCAAGAGCATGTTGACTCCTAGTCCGTGATAAACAATTTAAAGAATTAAATTTTCTTAGGGATGAACTAGGTTAAAACAAACCAAGGTCCAAAACTTTTACAAGCAATGTAAAACAATTGTTACAACAATATAAGCAAATAAAACTTACTACAAATTGGTAAACAAACCAACTAAATCTCAAGCAAAACATGCTTCAAACATTTTAATAAAATAGTCAATCGATAAATATTCTGTTTAGTCCAAAAGCCTTTCCGCGCTTAGGTATTTCTATTCAACACAAAGGTTAGAGTCCAAATATTTTTGTTTTTACATCCCAAATACTATATATTTGGTTTTGTATTTGTTTTTCCGTTCCCTTTCGCATTGGTATGCCTACAAAGAAAGTTAGTAGCAAACCACAACAAAATACAAACAAATAATCTAAGAAAAAAGTAAATGTAATAAACTAAATGAAACCATCTAGCCAACTATTTATAAAATTAACCAATGAATTAAAGTGCCAATTAAATTAAAACTTTAAAATAAAGGTCAATAGTGTTGAGTTATGAATGAAATTAATTTATAATAAACATTTAAACTAATAACTCCAAATAAATAAGTTAAATTCAAAGTTAATGCACCCAATTAAATAATTCAGATTAATGCACCCAATTGAATTACACAATAATCATGTACATAAATTCATACAAGTTACAAAACTCTATAACTCCAAAATACAGTAAACTAAAATTAATAGGCAAGAATTATAAATAATTGTTAGAAACCAATAACCATTTAGCAATTCACATGCAAAAAAAAAAAAAGAAAAAGAAAAATCTAAAGATTAAATCATGTAAGAAAAACTAAAGGCTAGAAACTAAATAACATGTCAAAACTTGCATAATTTACAAATATTGAATTTCCAGGAAAAGCCAGTGGACTAAAACCATCAAATTGAAAGTCTATAAGCATGCGAATTATATTGAATAAATTTATAATTTTTTTTTTCAACAGTGGCACGGTTGTAATAGGCAGCAAGCACATCTGTTCTATTGTTTATTTATTATTATAATACCAAACATGCAACTAAAATCAAAACATGACAAACTCAAAAGTCATGCAAATAATAATAAATAAAAAAAACTAGAAGCAATCAACCATAAATTATCTAATGAACATAAAATAATTATCTAATAAATTGGATTGCAACCATAGACAATGAGAAGTAAAACATTAGCATGCAATCTTATGAATCAAATTATGTAATTTATGAAAACATCAGAAATTTGTTTTGAGCTTGTTGTTCAAGTTGTGAAATTAAATAAATAGATTTATGAAGAAATCAAAATTATATACCAAAAACATATGCTGATAATTACAACTAAATTTCAACAGAAATATACAAAACAATAAAAAATGGTAAAGAAATCAAACCGAAGCCTGCACAGTAGCAGTTTTCTTAAAATTGATTTCGCCGCCTCATGGGTCGAGTGCTTGAGGAATCCTGGCGTCTGTCTCCCAGGATACGACGGTCAAAAACTAGCTACGGCAGAAGCACTCTTTGTCTAGCTTAGCAAACAAAAACTGTGGCAGCACTCTCTCACTGTAGGAACTTTCTGACAAGCTGACTTGTAAAATGGAAGCAAAAATTTCTATATAGAGACTCGATAAGAGGGTCTCAATTTATACATGTATAGGGGAGAGAAGAAGAGCCTCCAGCCTTTAAGGCTGGTCATTAAAATACCATTAACCAGCATTCATAGCCCCTTTTCAAAAAATTGAAAAGTTTGGATGCCTAAAAGATTCACACCCTTTAGCCAAGAAAAAGGATTTAAATACCCTTTAAAATCCCATTCATGAATCTAACATCATGAGACAATTTCTTGACAATTTCTTATTCAAATCTCAATGGTTTTTGGCCCACTTAGACCCAACATAATGAATAGTTGGGACCCACTTTAATATTTAATTAAAGTCACCAAAAAATCATTTTTTCCAACAAATAATTCGAATTATCAAAATGAAATCCAAAAGTGGACCTGTTGGGCCAGACTGGACTGTCTAATCTGATGAATTAGAGAAAATAATTGCTTTTTTTTTTGTATTGTGGTTACCAACTTGTTGCTTCAACAAGCAACTTATCCACATATTTACAACTTTCTAAAATATAGAACATCTAATAGTAAAATTGATGTAGGTCAACTTGCCATGGAGTTTTATAAATGTTTGGAAGAAGGTGAACAAGGGTTGAGTTTTTATGGCTGGAATAAAAATTTCAGTTTTTTAAAAGAAGTTCAGAATGATTTCAAATTTGGTAGTCAGATCTGAAACAGCTCAATGAGCAAATCTCATTGTTGTGTAACGTTTCAACCTATTTTTTTTTTTTATTAGATTGTATCATTTAAGGTTTCAAAATCACATTTTTACTAATTTTGAAAAGTTTTAGTTTGGTTATAATCTTGTTCAGTAATTTTTGTTATTTCTTTACTATTTCGTGTTCAATTAGTGAGGGGACATAAATTTTGAATAACGACACGTGGCCGAGGTGTCACCGAAGTGCCAACCAGGGTGTCACGTGTCTTGGTCATGATGCTGAGATGATCTCGGCTAGGTCGAGGTTATTTGCGAGAATAACGGAATCCGGGATAAGCGGATAAGGAACAAGAGTCCTAGAATGGGAGAAGACTTCAGTTTGGATAAAGATAAGACTCTTAGAGAGTTTACCCTAATCCTACTGGGGATCCAAGATTAGCAGTAATCCTAAGTCCATTAGAGTTAGGCTTCTATTGGGACTAGGATTGTGTTGGCTATAATAGGGAGGCACCTCCATGGGTCTAAGGTATGTCTTTTATGCTCTATCTAGTGAGTTAAGCACTATTGATTATCTTTGAGAGATATTTTACTGACTTGATCGTCGGAGTGCCCCCAGGTGGACTATCCACCGCAGGATTCTTATCTTTCTGTGACAGGTTGTTTGGGCTTAATCTATTCTGCCCGTGCTCTCCAGCTGAGTTCCTCTTTTTGGTTGTGTGGTCGAAAATCAACACCCACAATTTGGCGCCGTTTGTGGGAAAAAAAGGAGAATAGATGGCCAATAACGGACAGAAAGAGAAGATTGGAGACGACACTTCTACTGGGAGTGGGAAACCTATTGACCTTGATGTCGAAGAAGACAACTACAACAAAGAGACTCGTGATAAGAGTCACGGAGAGAAGGACGTCGGCCAGGAGGGCGACGTACCAAAGAAATCAGACCGAGGCGGGTATTATAACGAAGACGACCTCCAGGTATGAAAAGATAAATGCCTGCTAGGGATGTGCGCGGTGCGGATCGGGCGGTTTGAGAGCAAAATTACAAACCGAATGGCGGATTAGCAGATTAACAAATTACGGTTTAGGCGGTTTTTGGCGGATTGACGGATTGAAGAATTTTCTAACTAATTATCATACATTTGCGTAATATATAACACTAATTTGTATAATATTTTTTAGATATATAACACAAAGTAATGATACATAATATGTTTCATATATATAACCACTAATTTGTAATAAATTTCATATCTTAAATCTCTTTCACTCAGTTTTACATTGATATTTCATTGGGAGTTAAAAAATATATATGTATTAACTATAGCGGAGCGGAGCAGTTCGGTTGGCGGATTATAAAATTTAAAGTTTAAACCGTGGTTAGCGGTTAGAGCAGTGTGGATTGATGCGAATCAGTGTGGTTTTAGTGGATTAGGCGGTATTTTGCATAGCCCTAATGCCTACGGAGGGACGACGAGATAAAGGAACTGGCAAACAAATTGGCAGACCTACAATCGGTCGTCAATTTCATGATGCAGAAGAACGTCATACAGCCACCGTTCTCATTACAAGATACGCCGATTCCAGTGGCCAAGAAAGATGTCCAGAAAGGGGGGTAGAAAACTGTTCCAGCAGTCTCTCAGCACGATAGAACCGAGAAACACTCTTACCGGCCTTCAAGGGAGGTCGGGTTAGGAGAATCAATAAGGGGAGATTCACGTAGGACGCATCACACCAAGGAAGCTGACCCTAAAGAACATCGGCATGTTCCGAGGAATGAGCTGTGTTGTGACGCAACCAACGGAGGGAAGTCCAAAAGGACCCACAATGACAGTGGAAGTAGTGCAATAAAAAGGCTGAAATCTGGAGATAGCTGAACTCCTGGACAGACCAAGGAGGGTTTGAGAGATGACCTCCAGAGGAAGCGGCAAAAAGCCGAGGTAACTTCTCCGGTCAAGCCGAGAACGTTGTTTTCGGTAGAATTAGACAAATTTGAAGCCCTGAAGAGGTTCCACATGCCGAGATTCTAGATATACGACGGTAAGTCGGACCCTAACTTTCACGTCGGCTTGTACCTGAACTCGATGGCATTATACACCGAGAATGAGCCGTTGCTCTGCAAAGTGTTCCCTTCGTCCTTCGGGGAAATTACATCGGACTGCTTTCACAAGTTGCCGAAAGGAACTGTGAAAACCTGGGAGGGCCTGGCCGAGATGCTTGTGGCCAGGTTTGTGACGAATAAACTACAATCGTTGAGGGTGGATTCCCTCATGGCTCTGAGAATCAGTGAGGATGAAGGCCTTAGGGCCTATGCCAAAAGGTATTATGAAGTGTTCAACTGAATATCCGAGTGCAACCAAGAGGTGGCGGTTTGTCTTTCAAGAATGGCCTGAAAGATGATTGTCCACTCCGAAAGTCATTGGCAAAGACATTACCAAAAAGCATGGAGGAGCTCACAGCCAGAATCGAGAAATATGCCAAAGCCGAGGAAGACACACCGGGGACAAAGGTGTCCAAACAAGAGAAGCGAAACGGTTCGCTGAAGCGAAGCTGAGATAACACTGGATACAACAAACAAGAGCTCAGATCTCGGATCCCAGATCCTAGAAGACAAGATCTCTGCCTAGATGATTAAGTTCGTGAAGAGAAGCGCTCAGCCTAAGTTAAAGAATTTTTATATAAGGTCCAAAAAGGAGTATGTGGAAGCCATGCAGGGGTAGATCCCTTGCCCATAGAGCAATATCGTAGGGATTCTTTTGGCCTTACATGCAAAAAGAAGCTAAAGCCTATGTAAAAAAGCGTGAAAATGTTGTTGAAATCCACCTGCAACGTGCAATAGAACAGTAATTCGGCTGGGGGCATACCAGTAACAACTTGCTAGGGCTTACAAACAAGAAGGTCAGCCCAAGAGAGTTCAAGGATAGGGACCTCATCTTGAGAAAGGTTGCTGGTAATAGGGCATATCAGCTGAAGTAATAATAAAAGTACTAGTTTGATTTTTGTGAATTTGAAATCTGTGCGATAGGACCGACCAGTCCTATGACGATGTTTTTGATTGAAACATGATGAATAACTTAGACTTATTATGTGGCAGAGTAGAAACTTTACTTGCATATAATAGAGTTGAACTAAGTTGGCGATGTTTCTAAGCGAAACATGACGAATAACTTAGACTTATTATATGACAGAGTAGAAACTTTACTTACATATAATAAAGTTGAACTAAGTTGGTGATGTTTCTAAGCAAAACATGACGAATAACTTAGACTTATTATATGGAAAAGTAGAAACTTTACTTGCATATAATAGAGTTGAACTAAGTTGGCGATATTTCTAAGCGAAACATGATGAATAACTTAGACTTATTATATGGCAGAGTAGAAACTTTACTTGCATATAATAGAGTTGAACTAAGTTAGCGATGTTTCTGATTAAAACATGACGAACAACTTAGACTTATTATATGGCAGAGTTGAATTATACTTGCATATAATAAAGTTGAACTAAGTTGGGATGACTTGGACTTGTTATATTGACAGAATCAGACTCAGATTGGAACTAAGTACATGTCAGTCAGATTAACAAAGAGACCGAGATTGGTAACCTCGGCCAGACTTTGTTTGAGTCTGACCTCGGCAACAAGGTCAAAAAACCCCATACTTAATGAGACCCCAAGTGGGACTTAGGTTCACATTAGGGGGTAGAGGGCTGGAATGATCGCTTGGGAGCTGGAATTTACAAGCTAAAGTTGGTTGAACACTTGTTGAAATTTTGAGAAAAATTTACAAGTTGAAGTTAAGCCGAGGTTATGTTAAAGGAAGATGGTTTAACACTTGTTGAAATTTTGAGAAAAATTTACAAGTTGAAGTTAAGCCGATGTTATGTTAAAGGAAGATGGTTTAACACTTGTTGAAATTTTGATAAAAATTTACAAGTTAAAGTTAAGCCGAGGTTAGCAAGTTGTGAGTAACACTTGTAGAAATATTATGATAAATATTTTCAAGTGTTAGGTCAAAGCCGAGGTAAATCGATTAGTGGGTACAATCGAGGTGTTACACCCCGAGGAGAATGCACAGTTAAGGTGTATTTTGAACACATGCAAATTATTCTAAGTATAGAATCATACAAGAGTAAAAAGAAGACATATACAACCACGTTGAAAGAAAAAATTAAAGAATGCATTCAGAAAAGGAAAGAAGACACTTCGGCCTAACATTGAAGAATGATTGCTTAGATTACAAAAAAGCCGGTGTGAAGTACGGTGGTGTCAGATGGTGGTAGTAAGCAAAGAAGTGCAATGAAAGCCTTGTCGGATGGAGAGAGTGAAACTGGTTGCAGAAAGCTTCGCGAAAGCAACAATGGAAGATTTGAGAGAGAAAGTTTGAACAAGAACGAAGATGTAGAAGTGAAAAGACAGAGAGAGAGTTAATTTTGATCAAACGCATGAAATGGCGGCAAAATGGCAATTATGGTGCCTTGGACGACGTGCTTGTTAGACGGCGCACGCAAAAGTGATGAGACTTGATGGCGTGTATCAGGTACGGTCTAGTAGGGGAAAGATGCATGGTAAAAACGGTTGAAATACTATGCGTGCCAGCTCATACGCGTGCTGGAACTCTTGGAGTTCTTGATTCAATGAAGCAAATACCTCGGCTAGGAAGATGGTTTCGGCTAAGAAACTTGAACAAACTTGGTTGTTGGTTCCAAAGTATTGATGAAAGCAGTCTATAGATCTTGGTCATATTGAGCCGACGAGTGATGACCTCGGTAATGAATAATGGAGTGAGCTTAGCCGATGTGTTAAATGGAGAAATGATATAGGTTCCATCACCTTAGGATGCCGAGATAATAGAACCTAGGAGGCAGTTGTGGGGACATAAATTTTGAATGACGACACTTGGCTGAGGTGTCACCGATGTGCCAGTCGGGGTGCCACGTGTATTAATCATGATGCTGTGATGATCTCGGCTAGGCCGAGGTTATCTGTGAGAATACCGAAATCCGGGATAAGCGGATAAGGGACGAGAGTCCTAGAATGAGAGAAGACTTCAGTTTGGGTAAAGATAAGACTCTTAGAGAGTTTTCCTAATCCTACTGGGAGTCCAAGATTAGCAGTAATCCTAAGTCCATTAGAGCTAGGCTTCTATTGGGACTAGGATTGTGTTGTCTATAAAAGGGAGGCACCCCCATGGGTCTAAGATATGTCTTTTATGCTCTGTCTAGTGAGTTAAGCACTATTGGTTATCTTTGAGAGATATTTTACTGACTTGATCGTCGGAGTGCCCCCAGGTGGATGAACCACCGCGGGATTCTTATCTTTCTGTGACAGGTTGTTTGGGCTTAATCTATTCTGCCGGTGCTCTCCACCTGAGTTCTCCTTTTTGTTGTATGGTCGGAAATCAACACCCACAATTAGGATTATAAATAAGGATGTATTCTCTCTGATGAATTAAACTTTGTGATTAATAAAATTTCTTTACTTTAAATTTTCTTGTTTCATGGTTTCTTTTCTTCTAGATTCAAAGTTTTATTTAAATGATATCTAGCCTCGTTCATGCAAGATTGTTGTGTCCAAATGAATATGGTTTGAATGCATGGGGATATGATTACAACATCATCTATCAACATGGATGACTACATATGTAGTTGTGACAATTGACTTACTATATCTTTGAAAAATATTTTTTAAAAAATATTATTTACATTTTAAAGTAAAATTGAATCCCTAATTTGTAAATATTGATCCGACTAAAAAAAATTGAAAATAATCCAAGAAATGACTATATAAACGTCACAATAATTTCACAAAAAATCAAGGGCAAAATTAAACTAATAGTCTTTATATTTTTACTCTTGTGCCATTTTAGTCCTTATAATTTTAATTGACTCGATTTTTACTCTGAAATTTGTGATTTTGTCTCAATTTAGTCAAATTGATTACAATTTTATGTGCTTTTTGGATTGAAAATGCTCATATAAGTGACATGTGTTATACTTTTGTAGGCACAATTGTAAACTTATTGAACTCAGTAAGTTAACTTCAATCAAATCAGTGACTATTTTTATTTAAAAATCTTAATCGATATTATCAATTAGACTAAATTGACATAAAATCTAAAATTAAAAATTAAAATTGAGCAAATTGAAATTACATGAATCAAAATAAGACAAAGGATAAAATATAAGAATTACCATTGTAATTTACCCAAATGTCAATATGAGACAAAGGTTAGTTATTGCAATTACCATTCTTCAACCAAAGTTTAATGGGTGACTTTTGGGGTTAATTTTTTATTTACTCTTAGAGTATCTCCAACAGTGAATCAGATTTTTCATCAAATCTGAGTCAAAAAGGACTCATTTCACCAAATCTGGTAACAGATGCTCCAACGGTTCACCTTTCACCAAATCTGTCCCGGGACAACTGGGTGGTCGACCGGTCGGTCGACTAGCTGGTTGACCGGTGAGTGAAAATTTTTTTTTTTTTGAATTGTCTGAACCGTTTTTGTTGAACTTTCTGAACTTTTTCCGAGACGACCGGGTGGTCGACCGGTTAGGGAAATTTCTTTTTTGAACTGTTTGAACTTTTTTTTGAACTGTTTGAATCTTTTACTGGTTGACCGGTTGGTCAACCGGCTGGTTGACCGGTTGGTATCACCCCAACGGTCAGTAACAGTGATTTGGTGAAATGCTTCGCATGTTCTCAGTTTGATGAGATGTTTGGTGAAATCTCATTCTGATATCGATTTGGTGCAACCGTTGGAGCATCAAACAGTAACTTTTTTACCAAATTTTAAATTTGATGCTGGGTTTGATGAACCGTTGGAGATGGTCTTAATGATTTTGATCAAATAAAAATTTGTTATTCATCTAAACGCGAAAATAAAGACATTATAACATGGCTCAACAAACTTATGAGATCAATCAAATCTAAAAAAAATAAATAAATAAATAAAATTTGAGATCCACCTTAATTTTGGCTCAAAGATGACGAAAAGCATGTTTACAAAAACCATTTTTCTCACACTCACAATGCGTTGAGGAATGGTTCCTCTAACTTTTGTAACATTTCACAAGAAAGCCGATAGATTTGGGTATTTATTTATTTATGTATCAAAACTTACAATTTTAAAGAATTTATTAATTACCACATGCTTCTATGAAAACCCAATATCAGAATACAAATAAATAAAATCTCTAGATTGAAACACTATTAGGAATTCCCTTTCCAGTGAGTCCACCTTCACTTGTAGGAAACAACAAAGTATGTGGAACCTTAACAGGCCCAACCCTATTCTTCAATTTCTCATCATTGTTCATTTTAATGATCATTTCTTCAATCTCTCTCGATTTCTTACCAAATCTCCCAAATGCCGCCGACGGTTTTTTGTTGGTTGTCCACTTAGCACTGTCTCTCTGCCCGAGATAGACCTCATCTGCCGAATGTCTCAACAAAATCTCAATCAAAGAAATCCCAAGAAGTGTTTGCAATTGGGCTGTGATTGTTTTCAAGAAAGCCTTTTTGGGGCTCGAAACGAGCTCTTTGTACTCAGGATTACCCGGTTTAGGCATCAACCGACGACTTATGGTTGGACGGTTTGGGAGGTACCCTGCATAAGGGTACTGCCCAAAATTGACTGCGGCGTGGAGGACAGAAGCAACCCAAATGACAATTGTGCATGTGTCTATTAGCTCTCTCCAAGTCTGCATTTTAGGCCACCATAGCTCGTGTTGCTTGTCACCATGCCCTTTCTCTCTAAGTCCTTCCACCAGAATTGAATTTCCATGTCTTGCTTAACCATTTCATCGTTCTTGTAGTAAAAATCACAGTAGTCTTGAACCCAAGTTTCGATTGCTGACTAAATTTTAAGTCCATCCACCGCATAAGGGTAGTCTTCAATCAGTAAACAGAGGCCATATGGAGCATTGTTGTCTTTCATCGTCATTCCTCTAGATAAAAAAGAAAAGAACAACTAAGTTCAAATTCGATATATTTTTTTTTTAATTCCCTACAAGATTTTTAACTACTATGTTGAGAAGTAGACATAAAATTTTACTGTGGTGAGGAAATAATGGTTTTACCTCTTGATGAGATTGGCACGAAGTGCCTGCTCAGAAAAACCCAGTTCTTTAGACTACAACTGACATTTCCATGGCATATGTACGGGGAGAAAATACTTGACGCTTCCGTACTCCTCTCGTCCAAGCTTCATGCTTCTCTGAACTATGTCGTTGAACCTGAAACACAGCGATGGTAAGCTACCCGGCAGGTGTGTTGCCGGAAAATCCCTCCAACGGTCATGTTAGCACTCAGAGAGAGGGAGAGAGAGAGAGAGAGGGGAGGGAGAGAGGAGGGGACAAAAGAGAAGATTGCACAGTCTAAGGAAAGTCGTAGACCTATTGTATGGAGGCGCTGCAGGGCTTATATACGTTCTGTGTGGTCTCCCTTACTCGTTCTCTCCTGGGCATGTGGATGTACTGTCCTTTGTTCGTCCTTCACGTGTGTGCACAACAATACTACTAAACAGCCAAACGGTATTGACGCACATGAACAGTGAATTCCTTGCATTGCCCTTCCATTGGGCCACGTGGTAGTTTTTGCCGAACTGCCCGTAATCCGGTATTAGGCCGTTCACCTCCAACGGCTTACACCAACCGGCCTAGATTCAAAATGCCCAACTGGTCAACTGCATCTCGGCCAAGTCAGTCGAACTCACCCTAGTTCCCTACCTTGGCCCAGCTTTGCTTGGCTTACCATAGCTCGGTAAGATCGACACGATTCACGAGGTAGGATACTCTGATTGAGGTAGTAGAGCTCGGTTGATATTGCTAGGCGGACCAAGTCCACTTTAGTCTAGCCTAACCAATCGTAAGGCGGTGGACTGGGCTTGGCCCATCAGATAAATAGCTCGGCCCTTTTGCACGGCCAAAACTCCCCTCTCAGCATACTTTCCCAGAAAAATTGTTTTCTCATGAATTCCATCGGCATTAATCAGGATTTGCCTAGCAAATGCATTTATATTCATTGTGTCGCTGAAATGGGGATGCAAAAGCTTGTGTATCGGGTGAAGCATGCTCAACTACCTATTTGTCGCAATCACGAATAACTCAATCACTGCGTGGGTATTCAACCTTCTATAAAGTTAGAGGTATCCGAATGAATGATTTGAAGTTAGTATCCGAATTGTATATATGAGAAGCTTATAACTCTTTTTTTTTGTTTTTTTTAAAGAGTTTGCACTAAAATGTTGTGTATCTTCTACTTACAACATATG
Source organism: Camellia sinensis (assembly GCF_004153795.1). Classification (NCBI taxonomy): domain Eukaryota; kingdom Viridiplantae; phylum Streptophyta; class Magnoliopsida; order Ericales; family Theaceae; genus Camellia; species Camellia sinensis. The sequence continues at coordinate 88,500 of NW_021030855.1, forward strand.
AAGTAGAAATAACTTAAATAAGTAGAAAAAAGTTGATAATCTAGAATGAATTTTTGACTCCTGCTTGCTTTCTGATTATCAGAAGCTGCACTAAATAGGGACACTAATTTGTTATATTAAGTTTTGAGTGTTGTTATTCAGGCCAAAAAAATTAGATCCACTTTCTAGACTCAATGATGTGGCATTCTATTAAAATATTTAAGTCAAATTTTTCTCTCATTTATTCTTTAATCATCAACCAATCATCTTATTGACACATCACTGGATCTAGAAAATAGATTTAGAAAATGTGCTTATGTATCATTTTTCTTAAGTTTTTGTTTGACAAAAGTTGTACCAGTGACTGATGAGTTGATGGTATCCGGAGTCATTGACTGCAACATATGCTTTAGCCAATTGCCAAAGGGAGCCTTCAATATCGTGTTCAGATGGGGTGTACACTTTGCTTATGGCTCCAAATTGATCTCCCTTCGGGTGTGGCAAGCTTGACTCGATTGCTAGATGCTTTAAAGCCGTCTTTTTGCAGAAAGAGGAGAGTTCTAGTGGCATAAATCTTTGTGATGTTGTATTAATACGCTTTATGTATGACATCAAAGCGTCTTGATGATCTAATTTGAAGAGTCGGTTTTTTTCGATTGCCTATACAAAAATTGCTTGAAATTATTATGATTTACAATATAATGATCATTTGGCTGTCATTGACATTGTGTACCATTTGATATTTAAGAATGTTACATTCCTCTTTTATTGTGAACCCATTTAGGTTGTTCTTTATGTGATCTTTAGTCATTGAACTATTTTGATTGCCATAGAGTTTAGGATCTAGTGTGCTTCTTGAAGGGAACTCCTTCAAGTAAAAAAGATTAGTGAATATTGTAATCGAAAGTCAAAATCGTAGGTCATCATTTTCTAGAAAAAACAAACGATGTGTTTAGCGAGCTTTTTCTGAAAATTATTTTCGAAAAAGTTTTATTGAAAACAACCCACTTTAAAAAAACACTAAAAAATTGTTTCGAAATTGTTTTCACACAAAAATAAAACGATGGGTGTCTTACTTGGAGATGACGGAAGATGACAGGGTCTAGTCTAACCAACATTTCTTTTGCAAATTCTTCATCTGTCCTCCATGCAATCTTGCCCTCTGCTCCAAACACCATGAAAATGTTATAATTATAAATAAATGATAAAAATATTCCAAGTTGATAAAAGAGAGTAGTGCATCGCAAAGTGGCAGTTAACTTTTTATTCTTCTTATATATATAAAGCTAAAAAAAAATGTGATTAACTTTGTGAGCTATCTTATGACTTGTGGCATTGGGAATTTGAAGTACCCCTCGCCATCGGTCGTCAAGATTTCTTCGATAATTTCCAAGAGGATGTTTTTCTTAATCTTGCCAAGTAAAGGTCCCTTTGGTAGCTTGATTCCTCATTCGAAGATTTCGAGTGTATCTTGGAAAGAATCAAACTCATTAGGTGTTTTATCAAATAGTGCCTCAAACTCCGGAACAAGAAATTGAACTATGAATTTTAACGCATATGCTAAGAAATCGGACATCTTCAAATGACCAAACCGTTCATCTCTTGGAACATAAATGTTCAAGCTCATTAGAAGTGGTACCTTTCGATTTTGGATTTGTCATCAAAATAACCAAAAAAAGAAAAAGAAAAAGAAGTTATATTAAAATGATTGAAACTACTATTTTTTTAGTACCGGTGCTAAATTATTTTAAAGATCCTATCGTCACAAGTGATTTAAAACGAGCAAGAATGAGTAGCTTGTCTTGGTTGGTGGGCGGCAAGTTCTTCTCCTACGATGATAAAGGTAGTTTGATGATCCACCAAGAACTGGGCGGACATATTTAGAGCCCTTATCGAGATCTCCCAAGTCATTGCAGTAAGAATGGTCATAAACTCTATCCCATTTCTCAAGCTTTCCTTTTCCATCTCCTCTTAAATTCACTAGTTCTTGTTTTTTGTACTCAATGAGGGTTGACGGTGTTTCACTTCGAAAATATGTCTACCAAAAAAAAAAATACGTTGGCTAATTATTTTAGCATTCAATTTCACAAAAATATCAAATTAATTAATAAAAATTAATATTACTTAATTGGTGAAGAAAAAGCGGTTTGTTTTGTAATTTTTAGCCGAGTAAACTCAAGAGTTGCACACAAAGTGAACACGATCGTGTCCAAGGACATGGTATCAGAGCTTAGGGTTCTCTCCTAGCCTCCTTTTCTTCGTTCTCACGTTTTTTTTTTTCCTGGCAGATTGTTTCTTTCCCCTGTTGTTTTCTGCTAGTTTTTGCGTATCTAGTCCATCCTTGTTTCAACGTTTGGACTATACCAACCTCTTTGTCTCCTCAAGATAAAGCCAATGCCACGCGTAAGTTGACATCGGTTCCACTCTCTCACCACGATCCCGCACTCGTCGTCTTAGCCAACTTTGGCCCCTTAGCTTCCGCCTCAGCCGATTCGACCTCAACTTGCCCATTGGCTTCCACCTAAACTAATTCACTATTGGCTTCCTCCCTGCTTCTCTTAGCTACATGCCACTGCTCCAGCTTCTGTCCGACTTGCTCAGCCGTTTGCCTTCTTCCTTAGCCACTGACGTCAGTCCTACTTAGCCGTTAACGTCAACCTTACTTAGCTACTGCCTAGCTGCTGACGTCATCATAGCCACAGTGCTGACATTAGCCCTACCTGTCCCTAAGGTTTTTTAGCCTTCTAAATCTGTTGGTGACCTCTGTTTTGGCAATTATGGATCGTACTAAGAACATCCAATTTGTTTCTGTTATACTTGATGGGTCCAATTATGTTAGTTAGAACCAAGCTCTCTCTAGCTTCATCAAAGGGAAACAACTTTGGCAAATCATTACTGGTGCTCTTCCGAAATCCAACCAGAATGAGGATGAGACTGACACTTTATTCGATGATTGTCTTGACGAATGGGAAAGCAAGAATTATCAAATTATTGCATGGTTCCGGACTACCTCAATTCCTTTCATCAACCTTCAGTTTGGACGTTTTCCGGATGATGATTCCCTTGCCTCTCCTGCCAAAGCAATTTGGGGTTTCTTGAAAGAGCGTTATCTAATCCCTGGACATGCTCATCAATATCAACTGTTATAGATTCTTCATCACATGCGCCAGGCACCTGGTCAGTCTCTCAATGACTTCTTATCCTAGATGTTGATTGTTTGGTACCAGTTCGCTCTTTCTAAACCTCCATGGGTCTATTCTAAGGATGCACAACTCTTTATTACTTATTGGAATCATCAACAACTATTACAGTTTCTTATGACTCTTCATAGCACTTTTGAGCCTGTGTGTGCTTCTTTGCTCTATCGTTTGCCCTTGCCCACTTTAGAGCAAGCCATTACTAAGCTCCTATTAGAGGAGACTCGTTTTGGGATTATCAAATCTCAAAACATGTATTCTATTCTTGCTACGCCATCTTCTCAGAGTTCCTCATCTTCACAGCCAATCATATGCAGTTATTGTCACAACCGAGGTCTGCCAGCCAATCATTCTCTTGTTCCCTACCAGGTTCACGAATGCTTGACTTGTCATAAGACTGCTTTAGGCCATCTTCAAAGCAATTATCTTCGAGCTCTCTCCACTACTTCATCCAAGAAAGGGGCTTCTCGTTTTGGGTATCAATCCAAAATCTGACTATGGTTCTTGCTCTGCTGATGTTGCCTCTGAGGGTTTTTCTGCTCCTTCCTTCTCTATGGATGGTGTTGAGTCCATTATCCACCAGGTGCTTGCCAAACCTAGTACTCCTCCATCTATTGCTCTTTTAGTAACCTCAGGTAACTCTTCATGGTATTTTGATTTCGCACGCTTTAATCACATGACTTCTGACACCACTCTATTTTCTTCTTTATCATCATCATCTTCTACTCCCACTATACACACTGTTGATGGTTCTCATATGCCTGTTAGTTACATTGGCCAAATCTCTGCTTTCACTATGTCTCTATCTGATGCTTACTATATTCTTGCTCTTCAATTGAACCTTATCTCTGTTGGTCAGTTATATGAACTCGGTCTAACTATTACCATTTCGGCTAATAGTTGTTTGGTGCAGGACCCTCAGATGAGACAAATCCTTGGGATAGGCCTTAAGCATGGACGTCTGTTCGAGCTTATCCATCTTCGCAGTCTACCCAAATCATCTATTGTTGCTGCTGCATCTACTCTGTCTTCCTTTCATCTTTGGCATTGTCGCTTAGGACATGTCTCTTTTAGTCATTGGAAAACTTTAGTTTCTAGTGGTCAGTTAGGTCGTGTTCGTCTTGAAGATGTCGATTGTCTATCTTGTCAAATTGCTGAACAACCTCCCTTATCTTTTAATAAAAGTATTTTTATTTCTACTATTCCTTTTGATCTTGTGCACTCAGATATTTGAGGACTTTCCCCCACACCGACCATGGGGGGGTCTAGATATTTTGTGATTTTTGTTGATGATTTTTCTCGCTATACTTGGCTTTTTTTTTTTTCTAAAAAATAGCTTTGAACTTAAACAGATTTACTATGATTTCTCTACTATGGTCCGCACTCAGTTTTCTCGTACTATTAAGCTTTTTCGTTCTGATAATGCTAAGGAGTACTTGGATTCTGATTTTCTTTCTTTTCTTCGGGCTCATGGTACCCTATCTCATCAATCTTGTGCAGGCACCTCGCAACAAAATGGGCGAGCCAAAAGAAAACACCATCATATTCTAGACACTACTTGGGCTCTTCTTATCTCTTCTTCTTGTCCTGAAAAAATTTAGAGGGAAGCTGCCCTCACTGCCATCCACATCGTCAATCATGTCCCTACACCTGTAATAGCTAACACTTCTCTTTACAAGTGCTTGTATGGTTCTCCTCTTGACTATACCACTCTTAAAGTTTTTGGTTCTGCTTGTTTTGTTCTACTTCAGCCTCATGAACACACTAAACTAGAACCTCATTCTCATCTTTGTTGTTTTCTAGGGTATGGTATAGAACATAAAGGGTATCGTTGTTGGGATCTTATCTCCAAGCGTCTTCATATTTCCTGTCATGTGGTCTTTTGGTAACACAAAATGTTTTTCACTTTTTTCAAGTTTCACCTACCATAATTCACCCACTCACCAGTCTTTACTGATATTTCTATAAACCTATTTTCTAATGACTTTGATGCAAATTCTAGCCCCCATGCTTCCATAGCCATGTATGCCTATCGTCTATCCTGAGGATCCTATGTCTGCTGACAGTCTATGCCTTTTCTATCTCTGGTGGAGGTTCCTCTATCTCCACATCCTATTGAGGTTTCTCCTCCACCTGAGCGTCATTCTACACGGGTAAGGCAACCTTTTGTTCTTCTCTGTGATTATATTGTTGGTTCCACTGCCTTTTGCTCTCATGAACCTACTTCTTATCGAGAAGCTTCTTCTAACCCTCTTTGACAACAAGCTATGACTGATGAACTGTAGGCTTTCGATCAAATTCATACTTGGGATGTGGTTAATCTTCCTTTTGGAAAGCGTACTGTTAGTTGCAAATGGGTTTACAAGATCAAAAATTATTATGATGGTTCCATTGAGCGTTACAAAGCTCGCCTTGTCACTTGGGGATTTACTCAAGAATATGGGATTGACTATGAGGAAACATTTGCTCATGTTACCCGTCTTACTTTAGTTCGCAGCTTACTTCCCGTTACTACTGCTCGCCACTGGAGTCTTTATCAGATGGATGTCAAGAATGCATTTCTCAATGGTTCTTCTGGTTCTTTTATTCTATCAAACAAAGTTTGCAAACTCTGTCGTGCTTTATATGGGTTAAAACAAGCTCCGCGTGCTTGGTTTTCCAAGTTCAGCTCTACCATTCGTGACTTTGGTTTTTCTTCCAGTGCCCATGGTTCTGCCTTATTTATACGTAAGACGAATCATGGTACTATTCTCCTTCTTCTCTATGTGGATGATATGATTATCATTGGAACTAACACAGTAGGTATTTCTAGTCTCAAATAGTTTCTCAATCGCCAGTTTGAGATGAAAGATTTGGATTCGCTTAGCTACTTCCTTGGCTTGGAAATTTCTCAAGATTCTTCGAGTTATTTTTTTACCTAGGCCAAGTATACTTCTGATCTCTTGGCTCGTGCTAGCCTTACTGATTGCAAGGCTGTTACTACTCCAGTTGATCCTCAGACTCGTCTTACACCCTTTGACAGTCCCCTATTATCTGATGCCATTTTATATCGTCAGCTAATTGCCAGTCTTGTCTATCTCACAGTTACTCGTCCAGATATTGCTTATGCTGTTCACATTGTTAGTCAATTTATGCCTACTCCTCGCTCTCCATACTATGCTGCTCTAGTTCGCATTTTACGCTACCTCAATGGAATTCTGTTTCATGGTCTTCACTACTCCCCTTACTCTTCTCTATAACTACATGCATTTTCTGATGCCAATTGGGCAAGGGATCCTACTGATCGTCGTTCCACTATTGGGTTCTGCTTCTTCTTGGGCAACTCTCTCATTTCCTGGCATAGCAAGAAGCAAACCCTTGTTGCTCGTTCTAGTACCGAGGCTGAGTATCGTGATCTTGCTGACACTACTTAGGAGTTTGTATGGCTTCGTTGGCTTCTTTCTGACATGGGTGTTTCGCATTCTGCTTAATAGAGATAATGTCAATCAACTGGTAATTCATGTGTTCCTCTATACCAAAAATTGTGTTTGTTTTTTTTTTGTTTCATCAGTTACAACCACATGATTTAACCGTGTGATTGTGATATCTCATTATCCCCAAGCAAGGAACATTCTTTATTATTCAATTCTTGCTAGTAAGCTTGTGTCTAAGTTTAGGTTAATTAATACAATAAAATATGGGTTTGCAAACCTTTGCTCTGAAACGTGTCTGTGATATGATTGTTAAACAGTGTACGAAGATTTGGTTTAGACTTTTAGCAAATGACTATTGTTATGTTTAACGCTTTGCTTATCTATGTAGTCATTTTCATATTAAAAACTGGGCAAGGTAAATTAATATATAACATAAGAATAAATTAATAAAAAAACAAATGAATAGAAAGAAAAACTCACCATTTTGACCTCTTTAGCTTATGTGTTACTTTCAGCCTAGGTGAAAATTATATTCAAAATTAAAGTTAGGTTGGGTTTGCTTCTCTCTATCATCACCATTTAAAAACAATGGTGATTCAAAAAGGAAAAAAAATAAAAAAAGAAAAGAAAAGAAAGGGTCAATGACAATGCAGATTATTGTCTCTGATGTTATTAACATTGTATCTGATGTTATTAACATTGTAATGGACCTTTCAGTCTATAAGAAAACTTTTAGGACTAAACAGTGCATAAGTTATTAATTTGGGATTTATTGGTGTATCCCCCCCAAAAAAATACTCACACGAAAATTGAAATTTACAAAAAAAAAAATAAAAAAAATAAAAAACAAACAAACTTGAAATAAGTTTGGACTATTGGCAAAGAGAGAGACTAACCTTTGCATCATTACATTTGGAAAGGAGTTGGCTGGGTTGGGAAAATGATCAAATATTGGGTATCTATCTATATACTTACTATATATATAACCAAATGTAGTTGTTTTGTCAAAAGCCTCCAAATATTTATTCCTAAATTCTCATAATTTTAAAACACTCTCTTTCCTACGTGGCAACCTTCTTTGATTGCCTTTTATGTTTTCTATTTTTCTTCATTTTTTATTTGTTTGATTAATTAAAATTAAAATTAATTTCATTACTTATGGATAAAGATTTGAATTTCAAAATTCCTCCATATAGATAAACATATAAAAACTGAAAATTAATTTTATAATCTACAGATAAAGATAAAAAATAAACAATTAATTTAAAAAAAAAATTAATTTCATAACTTATAGATAATTTAAAATTTCTTCCCATAAATAAACAAAAAAAAGTTGATAAATAACTTATAAAAATTAATTTCATGGCCTACAAATAAAGATAAAGATTAAATAATTGATTTTTTTTTTAAAAAAAAACAAAATTACTCTCTTTTTTCCCCCCATCATTTCATACCTTAATTAATTTCATTATAGATAAACATATAAAATTCATAAATAATTTATGAAAATTTATTTCATGACTTATAGATAAAGATAAAAATTTTGAAAATTATTTTTAAAAAATAATTTCATGACTTATAGATAAATAAACATATGAAAATTGATAAATAATTTATAAAGATTAATTTCGTGGCCTACAGATAAAGATAAAGATTAAATAATTGATTTTTAAAAAATTAAAATAATAAAATTTAGATAAAGATATGATTTGTTAATCTATATATCTATCAAAAACATATATATTTAAATCTTTATTTTGATTTACTCATTTTTTTTTCTCCTATCTCATATTATCTTTTTTTATTTTAAATTTTTTATCTTAGAAAATGCTCTTATCTATAACTTCTTATCTCCTATTAAATTCTTAACCTTCTATTAATAATTTTTATTATTCGTTATTATCTACCAAATGATAAAGATTATAAAAAATAAAAAAATTATCGCTCTGAATGAGAATAGTATTAATAATGAAATAATAAAAGCTACATGGGAGAATGTAGCACAAAAATCTCACAAAATTAATTTTATTCACTATATTTATAAAAGGTAATAATTTGAGATTCTTTCTATTAGTTATTAAAAATAATTTGCATTAGATCATTGCTATGTTTTTTTTTTTATAATTTTTTTATAAGGCTGTCATTCGTTATAGTATTTCTTCAATCCCATATCTAAATTCTCTCTTTGAAATTTTTGTTTTTTCAATAATTAAGTTTAGAATCAATTTCTTATCAAATTTGTTTTCTTAATCCTTATTTTATTGAAGGATCGAGACGAACAAAACTTTCATATAATATATGAAATTAATGAATATAATGCAAAGATGATAGGGAAGTACTACATATTTGTCAATATCTCAATATTATTATTAGTTGATTTACTAAATTATACTATCAATTTAGAGCCCATATAATTTAATTCAATGCTCATGACTCTATTTGTATTTGACCATTTTTTTGTTGAGTAACCGATATAATTTTTTTTTGGGTATATAATGATTAAAGCTATCATTTGTTATATTTTTTCAAGTACAATTCAAATAATTTTTTATCATTTTTTTATAAATAGAATGGATTAAAACTATTCTCTTATATAATTTTTATAATATTATGACATTCTTATCTTGATTAATTTTTTTAAAATGATGTAGGAACTATGCAAGTATTATTCAAACTATGGAAAGTGATTTATACTTTGATATAATATGAGTGTGTCATTGATAGAGGAAATCAAAGATAGAGAGTTGCTAATATAATCAATTAATGATTTATTTGAAAAGTTCTTTTTATAAGCAAGGTAACAAACTTAGATTAAATTTTTTTAAAAACTACTTATAAATTATAATTAAAAGTTGATATTTATTCATAATTTGATCCCACAATAATAATATACACCACTGATTTAAAAGTCCAAGTAAATTTAAGATAACTTTTCTGAGCTTATAGAATTTCTCTCTTTTAATGTTTTGTTTAGTTTGATACAAGTTATTTATGTTATCAAGTGATTGTGATACTATTATTCTTAACAATTTTTATAATTAATAATTTCTTATGCATATCAAATTTTATTGTAAAATTTTGTGGGTTAATTATTGTTAACATCTACCTAAATGACTTAATATTATGACTTGTCGCTATTAAGATATAATTTAAGATTAAGATGATTTATTTATCACATAAAATATATATTATCTATTTTTCTGTACATCGCATGAGTTACCGCTAGTTAGTAATTACATGATTGGATCATATTGGTAGCCACATGATTTTGTATTTTTTTTAAATAAAAATAATTTAATTATGTGACTATCGATTTCCGACTATCTTTAATTTTATACATAGATAATTCTCTCAACGCGCCTTATAGTGTCAACTATTCGAATCAGTGTAATTACTTTTCAATAAGACTGCTTTGTTAATCAGTGAATAAAAGACTAGTGGTTTAGACTTTTTAGCTCTGTTTACCTCTTTGCTTATATCATCCATACTTCAAAATTGTGCATAAAAAATAGTATTAAGTAGTCATTTTCAGGTTAAAAACATACAAGACAAAAATAAAAAAATAAAAAAGTAATAATAAATAAGAAATGAATAAAAAATAAAAAATAAACACTCACCAATATATTAACATGTTTTAACTTATTTTGTAATTTGTTTCAGAATAGGTGAAAATTTTATTATACAATAATGGTTAGGTAATGTTTGCTCCATTCTATCATCACCATTTATTATTTAATTACAAAAATTCAAACCAAGATTTTTGGAAACAACATTTCATTGCCGGTCTTTCAACACTTTTTTGTAGAAAAGGTTAAAACCCGCATCCGTGCTAAACATAATGGTCAAATTCCATATAATCAATATACCTTTGGTGAACTCATATATGAGATTTATGCTGAAGGGCTTTCCTTATGCAATGATATTGAGCTCAAAAATCAATTGAAAAAAGAGCGAATCATTGGATGTACGGAACTTGGTCAATTTTGTTACCAATTTGGTTACAATTCCATCCTTTCTCCCGTCACCGGATCTTCCTCCCAAAAAATTCCTACTCGTAAATCTCGAAAATACATATCCGAGAAATACAACAAAATTTTCAATTACAAAAAGAAACCTTATTATAAAAAAGAGAAAATTTTCTAATAATATAAATACATCCACTTCTAAATCTAACCTAAGTTCCTTAAAAAAATCTGCCACTTGTTGGAAATGTGGTAATCCTAGTCATTATGCCAATAAGTGTCTTACTAAAAAAAAAAAAAATTTATGCATCAGATACTTCTGATGAACTTAAAACCCAATTAGAATCTATCCTCCTCCTAGACAAAGAACCTCAATAAGAATCTAAAAACTCTTCTGATAATCCATCTGATGGTGATTTCTTATTAAAAGAAATAGACAATGATATTATTACCTCATCTGATGAAGAACCAGATGACCATCCTGAATCCTCTCATGAATGCCATTGCCAATCAACCACTAATTATTATAAAGTTATTTTAGAAATGAATGGTCTTAGCATTAATGTTCTCATTGCCCAAGAAAAAATGATTCTTGAATTTATTGATAGCATTGATGTTCCCGAAAAAAAGCAACAAGCCATGTTTAAATACTCCAATTCAAAACAAAGAAATGCTTCAACAAATCATACCACGCAAGAATTAAAATATGATACATATGATTTCAAAGATGTTTTTGATCGAGTCAACAAAGTTCCTACTCCCTTAAACACACCCACAATTCAAGATTTACAAAATGAAATTCGTACTCTTAAGATTGATATCCAAAATCTCCAATCTAGAGATTTAACCCTAGAAGAGAATCCCGCCGATACAGATGATTTCCTGGCTGATATGACATTCCCTTATGAACCACATCTGCAAGAATCATCCAATAAACAACCAGACAAAAAATCACTTGTTATTAATGATTGTATCAATTTACTCAATAGCATCACATTTCAAAAATGGTATATTGAAATTAAAGTGGTAATTCATTATTTCATCCTAACCACAATGGTGCTAGTTGACTCTGGTGTTCATCTCAATTGTATTCGAGGTCTTGTACCTTTCAAATATTTCGAAAAAATTGATCAATCTCTCAGTACTGCTAATGGTGGCTCAATGGAAATTAATTGTAAAATATCTCATGCACAAATTGCAACCAAGATATATGTCTTAATACTGAATTCTTATTAGTTAAAAATATGTCAAATTAATTATCTTAGGAACTCTTTTTTTAACCATGATTGCACCTTTTACTGTCACAAATGAAGGTATTTCGACTACCCTTATTAGTCATGACATAATTTTCAAATTCTTATTTCCTCCACAAGTATATGAAATCAATACGCTTAAAACAAATCTTATTTATAAACAAAAAACAAATTTGTTTACTCCAAAAAGAAATTCCTTACAAAGTTGTTGACCAAGAATTACAACAACCTTATGTTCAATCTATTATTCAAAAAATCCAATTTTATTTGAGAATGATTTATGTTTTGAACTATCTCATGTCTTCTGGCACCGTAAACAACATATGGTTGATTTGCCAGATGAAAAAGATTTCAATAAACGGCAAATCTCTATCAAAGCTCGACCAATTCAAATGGATAAAAAATTAATGAAATATTACAAACAAGAAATCAATGATATTTTTAATGAAAAATTAATTCGACCGAGCAAGTCTCCATGATCTTATCCTGTTTTTTATGTCAATAAAAATGTTAAATTAAAACGGGAAACACTTAGATTAGTAATTAACTATAAATCACTCAATAAGGTTTTACGGTGCTGCTTTGTTAATCAGTGAATAAAAGACTAGTGATTTAGACTTTTAGCAATGACTGCTCTATTTACCTCTTTGCTTATATCACCCATACTTTAAAATTGTGCATAAAAAATAGTATTAATTAGTCATTTTCAGGTTAAAAACATACATGACAAAAATAAAAAAATAAGAAAGTAATAATAAATAAGAAATGAATAAAAAATAAAAAATAAACACTCACCAATATATTAACATGTTTTATGTTATTTATTTCAGAATAGGTGAAAATTTTATTATACAATAATGGTTAGGTAAGGTTTGCTCCATTTTATCATCACCGTTTATTATTTAATTACAAAAATTTTGTCAAATCGGATGGGATTCATGCATTTAATGAGAGTTATGTTTGATTCATTGATTTATGGGTAAATTATGCAAATCATCATGTAATTTGTCCATTTTATCATTTTAGTCTCTATTGTTTCAATTCGATTAATTCTACCCTTGAATTTTATGGATTGTGTCATATTAGTCTAATAAATAACGACAGTTAAATTTGATGGACGGAAAATCAAATGATGTGTTAATTTGTTCAATGTAATTTATAGAATGTGTTGATTTGGTCCCTATAGTTATAGGAAAGTCAAAATAATAGGGATCAAGTTAACACATCCTGTAAACTAAAGGAGCCAAATTAACACATCATTTGATTTTCCGTCCATCAAACTTTATCTCCGTTATTTATTGGACTAATATAACACAATTCGTAAAATTGATCAAATTAAAACAATAGGAACCAAAATGATAAAACAGGTAAACTATAGGGACTACAACTTTAATTTTCCTTAATTTATTTAATTTGAATTTTTCCTATTATTATGTTCATATAGCATTAATGGTAATCAAGATAACAGTTAATATGAACACTTTTTTATTTTTATTTTATAGGAAACAGATGATCTATAAAAGAAAAGGAAATGGCCAAATACAATAATGGTTTCTTTCTAGGGCCAAATAATAATGGTGATTAAATAGTTCCTTCTTTGACAAGAAGGTTTGGTCATTGACCCATCGTTGAGAGCATCATACCAGCATCAACAATTCTACTTACCCCAAAAAAATATTTATTTTAAAAAATATTCAAAATTCAAAATTTATCGATAATATTCAATGCAATTCTAGCCCCACACCAAAAGTTGAAATCTTATACCAATATTTTCCTTGTCTCGTGATGTTTTAAATATCAATTGAAACGTCACAATATAAGAATTTGAATATTAATATTTATAGATATAAAATATGATATTATCCAATAAATAACAATATACATAAAAGTGACAGGGAGATTTCATAACTCAACTTTGGGCCGTGGTAATGACTGGGCTAAAGTTGGCCCGAGCATGTTTGGGCCGAGCTGAATTGGGCCAATCCAGGGGGAGTGCGCTCGATTAAAGCCCATCTCGGATTTGGCCAGGATAAGTTCTCTGTCAGCCCGGTTTGTGTTGTTTTATCGTTGCAATCGGTATGCAAGATATTCCGCAGACCGGCCCAACCGAGCAAGAGCTCAGTCATGACGAAGAACTGCTAAGCTCGGTCATAATGGAGCTAGGCTCGAAGCGTTGCTTGTCTCGGAGGTAGTACGATCGTGGGGAGATGGGGCAGCGCTATCGGGCTGTCCATTCATGCCAACGCCGCTTGGCATTTTAGTTAAGTGGTGTTTAGCTGTATTTGCGCTGACACGTGGAAAAATGGGATAGGAGAGCAGATCCGCGTGTCAAAGGGTGAATGGTCGCGGAGGTGCGCGCAGAAAGTATATAAACGTGACTACGCCCCCATGCTAGGGATGAAACATCTTCTGGTGAGAGAAACTAACACATTGTCCTCTCTCTCCTCTCTTTCTCTCTGAGTGTGTGCTGACTTGACCGTCGGAGGGATTTTTCGGCAATGCACCGCCGGATAGCTCACCTTCGTTGTGTTTGCAGGTTGATCGGAGGAAGGCGCAGCTTGGACGCAAGGAGTACAGGTGATAACGGATATTTGACTCCCATACAATTGGCGCCGTCTGTGGAAAGTTTGAGCAGCCACAACCTTGCCCTTCAAGCTCATCAGATCACTTTCCATGGAAAACAACGACGAAGTACCATTGTCTGCCATCGACGGTATTACCCCAGAGTCAATCCGACGGAAAGACGGACTTCCCGTTGTTCCAAACATGGCGGGCTTGGAGACTTCCCCAGGAGGACTTCCTAAAGGTGCACGAGATAAGCGCGCTAGGAGCATTGGTCACTTGTGGAGTCCAGACGGACACCGGCGGCGAAGAGAGTCGCACACTCAACGCCTAGAGTACAAGTTGAGGGACCAAGACGCCGTCATCCAGAGAATGACGACAGAGATGGAAGCTCTCAAACGGCAAGTCAAAGGGAAGGGTGTTGCTGGAGTGGGTGACCACAATGAGCGCACCCAACCCCGCCGCTCAGGCAGCCAGAACCAGCGGCATACGCCCTTCATTTCCATCACCAGAAGATATGGAGTTGGAGACTAAGATCTGCCTGCAGAGAAGTCTAGCGCGCAAGATAGTAGCTACCATCCCTTACGTCATCCGACGACATCGAGATATTCCTACCTCGCTCGTTCGGAGGACTTGAGGGACGTCTTGAGGGAACGAGCTCGCTGACGGGAGGTTCAAAGGGTGCTGGCGCTCCAGCGGTTATCCTACGGTGGTCACGCCAGTGAGGAAGTCATAATGCCGCCACCCCATTCAGCCGTGCTTGTCCCTTTGGACAAAGATTTAGCGAGGCTGAGCGTCACCGCCTTCTCCCTTGAGATAGAGACCACACCGCTCCCAGCGGGCTTTCACCAGCCCAAGTTTACGCTTTATGATGGGAAAATCGATCCGTACATGCATGTAAGCCACTTCCAGCAGGTCATGGCTGGACACAGGCGTAATGATGCTCTCATGTGCCTTATTTTCCCATCGAGTTTAGGTGAGTTGGGCTTGAAATGGTTTGAGAGGCTTTCGGAGGAAAGCATCAAAAGGTGGCAGCAGTTGGTGGAAGCATTTGTGACTCGATTCAAAACCAACACCAAAACTCCAAAGGAAGTGGACCACCACCTGAGCGTCAAGATGGAGTCGAGCGACTCCCTCAAAGCATACAACGCCAGGTATTGGGAAACCTTCAACAAGATCCTAGATTGCCCGACCAACTTGGCAATCACCCAATATAAGCGCGGTCTCTCGGTCGGACACAGACTAAGGGACTCGTTCACGATGAACCAACCAACTTCCATGGGGCAGCTGATGCAACGTATCAATGAACACATCCGAGTAGAGGATGATGCGGCGGTGCCACCGCGAAGACAAATCTGGTGGCAATAGACAAAAGGTGGCTGGAAAAGTACATGAGGTCGGACAGGAGACAATTCGTCCAAATGACCATGCAAGGGAATCCGACCATGGTCTGAATCATAGAAGTCGGGGTAAAAGTCGCCGCAATGACCGAGCAGATTATCCCCTTGATGATGCAGCCGATGCAAACAGAAAGTTGAACGCTTGGATGGGCATCACCGCGGTTTTTAAAATTCCAATCTACAGCATATCTAGTGAAATTCGCAACAAGGTTTACTTCCGATTTGCTGCTAAGTTAGGCGATGCGCAAAAGGGCTTCAATCCGCGGTACCACTGCAAATTTCATAGGGAGTGAGGGCACCAGACGGAGGACTGTTTGCCCCTAAAGTAACACTTGAAGGAGTTAGTCGCAGCCGGTCACTTGGACCGTTACATCGATGGGGGCGTCAGGGCCGCGCACTACGCACCAGCTAAGCCAAGTGGTTCGGATGACCTAGCGGCACCTCTCCAAGGAGTGGTCAATGTGATCCACGGTATAGTAGAGCTGACGCAGGTATGTGAGCTCTGAGGGATGATCAAAAAGGCAGAACATATGAGGAAAGGTTTGTCAATCCAGCCCGCGAATCAAAAGAGGCAAGCTCGAGGAGAAAAATATAATTAGCATATCAAGTAGGGATCTTGAGCGCATTCAAATGCCGCACAATGATGCCCTAGTGGTCACCCTTCGCATCAGGGACTTAGATGTTAAGCGCATCTTAATCGACCAAGGCAGCTCGGTCGAGATCATGTACTACGACGCCTTCAAGAAGCTCAAACTCTGAGATACAGACTTGGTTCTAGCAACTTCGCCACTGGTTGGTTTTAACTCACAACCGGAGTGGCTAATGGAAAAGATAATCCTACTGGTCAAAGCCGGATCCGTGGTCAAGTAGGTAAAGCTCTGGGTATTGAAGGTGTCGTCCACATACAATCTGATCCTTGGTAGGGGATGGCTTCATGCCATGTAGGCGATAGCGTCAACCTACCACTAGGTCATGAGGTTTCCCTCATCTACGGGGGAAGTTGAGGAGATTTAAGGCGATCAAGTCATGACGAAGCAGTGTTTCGTGGCAGTGAATGGGAACCGAGCTGCCAAAGGCTTCATGCAAATGATCAAAGGTCCGGAAGACCAAAGTGTCCTGGATGACGTGGGCACTAGGGCCGAGGAAAAGGCTGTTGAAGAGTTGGTGGAAGTGCGGATCAACACAGAAAATCCTGACAAGTTCTTTTTGCTGGGATCTAGCTTGACCGCCTAAGAAAGGACTGAGATGGTGGAGTTCTTGGTGGCGAATATTGAAGTCTTTGCATGGACACCATACGACATGCTTGGCGTTGATCCAAGCTTTATTTTCCACCAACTTAATGTCTTCCCGGATGCACGTCCTGTCATTCAAAGAACGAGGAGATTATCCATTCATTACGTCGAGGTAGTCGTGGAGGAAGTCAAGAACCTGCTAGAAGCTAGGGCAATCCAGGAAGTGCACTACCCTCGGTGGGTTTCGAACACAGTCATAGTACCCAAGAAGAATGAGAAGTGGCGAGTTTGCGTTGACTACAAGATGGTCAACTGAGCTTGCCCTAAAGATAGTTTTCCTCTGCCCAGAATAGACCAGCTAGTGGATCTTACAGCTGGACATAACTGGCTCAGTTTCTTAGATGCCTATCGTAGCTATCATCAGATCGCCATTGTAATAACCCACATTCATATCTTAGTCATGTTCATGTGCATTTGCATGGTTTTGTCTTGTTAAGCTTGCATCTGTAGACTTTGACTTATTTTGCCTAAGTAAAGGTCCCTGTCTTGTTTTGTGCTTATATGATTTGCCTAAGTGTTGTTGCATGCTTTGTTCATTCCTTGCTGTCTCAAGCCGAGGTCATCTTAAGCCTAGGTTGAACCTCTAAACCTCTTACACCTAGGACCATCTTGGAACCACTTGGTTGACCTCCACTTTTGCCCTGGCATATTAGCCGAGATGTCATTATCTAGGCCGAGGTGTTCATCACCAAGGCCGAGATATATATTATCTAGGCCGAGATGTTATACCAAAGTGATCTTGTTCCTGGACTGGTATGACCTAGACCGAGGTGTGGCACATCTAGGCCAAGGTGTGGCATAGCTAGTCAAGCGTTATCCTTCCTAGCCGAGATCATTGTTCCCTTACTTGCCGAAGTCTTGTCTTAGCCGAGATCATTACCTGCCGGAGTGCCCATGTCGTCTTGCTTGTTATACACACTTTGTCATGCACTTGTCTTGTCATTCAGTCACCTTTTTGAAGAGAGCCAACCGGCCATTGCCACGTGTCCTAGCAGAGGGTTAAGTCTGTCGGCAGAGTTAGAAATATATCATTTTGTCATATCCTTGTCTTTGGAGAGAGAGAAGCTCTAAGAAGAAGAAGAGAAGTTCTTGAGAGAGTAGTAGATTTCTAAGCTTGATCTTCACACCTTGAACCGTTAGATCCGTGTCTTGAGGTTGGATTCTTTATCTACTTTTGTTATTCTATATGTTGATCTGATTGCATTGCATGATCTAGCATGATTCATAAGCCATGCATTGATTTGAAGTTTGGTTCTAGAAAGAGAAAATGGTGTTCTTGAGTACTTAAAGAAAAGTCTCGTTTTGATCCGAAAGTTTGCATTAAGATCCATGTTTTGTGTTTGTTTTCATAAAATCTTCAAGTGTGGGTACCAGGGTCCATGTTTTCAACCTCATAGCATGAAATCCCAGATTTTGTAATAACAAATTATGATTTTAGCATTCATGTTCTTCATATTCTTCATGTTCATGTTCTTCAAGGAAGGAAACCCAGATTTCCAGACCTTACCTTTCCCTAGGTGTGGTCACCGAGACCACTCTTGCCTAGATCTCACACTTAGGCCAAGCATTATATTTCACCTTGGTCTACCTTGCATGATCACTCGCACCATTAGTCCATCTTGCGTGAACACCTCGGCAGACAGCCGTTCCCTGAAGCCTTGGTAACCACACCTCGACTAAAAGGTGTGGGACCTCGGCAAAGACCTGGTTGGTACCCAGCATGTTTTCCTCGAGATGAAAAGACAGTGTTTTAACTTCCAGCATGCTTTGCTTTGACTTGACCGAGTTTTGAAAGAAACGCTGGGATCATTCGCATTCATATAAAGCTTGTCTTGAAAGTGCATTTCATATCCATCTTTGAGCATCATTTCTTGTCTTCTTGAGTGTATTCAATAGACTTTGCCATGTATTTGTAGGACTTGGACCCTTGCCTTGACCTCGACGTCTGAAGAGCTATGTGAGTGGTATTTTTAATAAAGCTATGTTATAAAGTTTTGATAAAGCTTTGCTTCGTTTTGAAAAGTATTTGATCAAGTATGGATGATTATCCCTAGTTTTGTATCAAGTATTAGCTTTGTTTTGATGACATTTTTGGAAAGTCCTCCCATGCTAGGGGACTCTAAGCCCATGTAGCATCATGTTTGAGAGATCTTTGCCATCGATGGTCTATGAACGGATGGCCCCCACCGACGGTCTAGTGTATGGGTGGATTTGTCTAATCGATTCCGGATTGATTATTCCCTTGTTTTGTCCGGAATGTCATCGTTTTGTATTGTGTAGATGTTATTAACATCCAAGAAGCTTTGAAGGATTTGATTGATGAATTTGATTCATCTCATGTTTTGTTACAAGCTATGATATGTATTGTTTTGATAAAGATCTCGGATATCATTCATTCAAACCTTTATTACTTATACCATTTACTGAGTATCCAAGCTCACCCTCTTTTATATATATGTAGGTGATGAGCAGAAACGCGGCGGCGCCTAATTGTTGTCGCAACTTTGTTTTGGATTTGCATTTTGTAGCATCTTGAAGATTATGCTTCTTGGCTTGTAGTTACTTCTTTTGTTATGTCGGCTTGAGAAGCCTTTTGATCAAGATGTATTTTGTACTTTATTTTATTGTTTTCAAGTTGTAAACTTTATTAAGATGTATGTTATTTCATTTGATCTACGCACAGCTCTTATGGACTAAGTAGATTTATATATATTGCTTTCGCACTTGTAAGCCCCATATGTGTACTCTGATTTGTGTGTGAATCTTTGTAAGTTGGCCTTTGATAATCTCGGATTACTGGCCATCATGGCACCATTCTACTAGGGGCGGAATGGGGTCGTGACAGCCATGCATGCACCCGATCGCGAGATAACCTTGTTCACGACCCCGAGGGGATTGTTCTGCTATAGAGTCATGCCTTTTGGTTTGAAGAACGCCAGGGCAACTTTCCCCGAGGATGGTGACCAAGATGTTCGCCCCTCTGCTAGGCCGCACGATGGAAGCTTACATCGACGACATGGTGGTCAAAAGCAAGCAGCATGCCGACCATTTGTCCGACCCAGCCGAGATGTTTGCCATTCTTAAACAACACAAGCTTTGCCTGAATTCCTTGAAGTGTGCCTTCGGCGTGGGGTCAGGGAAATTCGTGGGCTTCCTAATCACCAATCGAGGCATCGAAGTGGACCCCTCACAAATCAGAGCCATACAAAAATTGAAGCAACCCAACTCGGCAAAGGACGTGCAACATCTTGCCGGTATAGCGACCGCACTTAATCGATTCATAAGTCAGTCATCAAATCGTTGCCACCCTTTCTTTCGAGCCTTGAAGTCCAAGTTCTCATGGGATGAAGAATGTGACAGTGCCTTGGCTAAGCTCAAGGCGTATTTGTCTTCTGCCTCACTCTTGGTGACACCCAAGCTCGACGAAGAACTCTACCTTTATCTGGCTGTTTCTCAATATGCAGTTAGTGCAGTGCTTGTCTGGGTAGAAGGCATCCAGCATCTCCCGATCTTTTACGTGAGCAAAACCTTGCTACCGGTAGAGTCGAGGTACTTGCCGCTGGAAAAACTTGCTTTGGAGCTAATGATGGCCTCTAGGAAATTGGTACACTACTTTCATGCTCACACAATTGTGGTGTTGACCGAATTCCCTCTGAAAGCCTTATTTGAGCAGGCGGATTTCTCCGGCCGAATTCTGAAATAGGTAGTCGAATTAGGGCAATTTGACGTCAAGTTTCAACCTCGAACTGCCATCAAAGCCCAAGCATTGACTGACTTTGTTGCTGAATTCTCGCCTGGAATTTACCCGGTTTGCCTGGTGGATCCTACCGCGGCAGCCGGGGTGAAGGATATAAGCGCAACGAAAATTGCACAACAGAGTTATGTTGGCGACGTGGAACTTGCACGCCCATCCCCAAATCCTTCAGTTGAAATTGTACTTCAGCTTGGCAATGCGATGATGGATTTGGGAATAACAGGTCAATCCATTGGGTTCACTGTCGCATCGCCAAGAGGGGATGAAGACCTGTCCATTGAAATTGTCAGCGACCAACTTGTAGTAGAAATAGCCGAGCAGCCAGGCGATCGTGATCCCCTCAACCTTCAAGCCTCCTAGGATCTGTCAGAATGTTGGAAACTTTTCATAGGAGAAATGTGGAAACTTTTTGTAGATGGTGCCTCAAATCGGCACGGCACCGGGCTGGGCATAGTTTTGATCTCACCGGATGGCCTAACCATCAAACACTCAATCACACTCGAATTCCTAGCGTCAAACAACGAAGCTGAGTACGAAGCACTGCTGGCCGGACTTAAAAGCATGCTCTAATTCCACGCATCCTAGATGATGTTACTACAGCGGCTCTCAACTCGTTGTAAACCAAGTGTCTGGAGTGTACAAAGCCAAAGATGACAGAATGGCCAAATACCAAGCTCTAGTGAGAGAACACATTGAGGAATTCCAAGCAATAAGGGTCTAACAAATTGGTCGTGAAGAAAACAGTCGAGCGAATGAGTTGGCCGGTTTAGCTTCCATGTTTGACAGATCAACTCCCAGCCCTCTCCTGATTGAGTTCCTCCAAAGACCTAGCATTGAGGACTCGGAGCAGACGGAAGTATTTTGCACCGAGCTTGGTCCTTCTTGGGCAGACCCTATCATCCTTTTCCTGAAAGAACGGACCCTTCTGGCCGACAAAAAGAAGCACATAAATTTTGGGTGAAGTCAGAGCGGTTTTGACTATCTCCATCTAGTGCTTTGTATAAGAAGTCATTCATCGGTCTGTACCTCAAGTGTGTTCATCCAAATAGCGTGGAAGCTTTCCTCTACGAGATCTACGAAGGCATGTGCGGAAGTCACATTGGAAGGAGATCTTTAGCCTACCACGCTATTTCGCAAGGATACTAGTTGCCGTGTATGCAAGCGGATGCGCAAAAATATGTTAGAAAATGAGAAAATGCCAAAAGTTCACCTACCAAAATCACCAACTGGCCAGAGAACTTCTTCCCCTCACAAGCCCTTGGCCTTTCGCAATGTAGGGGCTGGACATAGTGGGAGCACTCTCGACAACGCCAGGCAACCAAAAGTTCTTCATTGCGGCTACAGATTACTTCACCAAGTGGGTTGGAGCCGAGCCCTTAGCGACCATCAAAGAAAAGGACGTCAAGCGCTTTGTTTAACAGAACGTGATAACACGGTTTGGCGTCCTCAAGGCTTTGATTTCTGATAATGGCACCCAGTTTGATGGACGGCCGTTCAGAGGATTTTGTGAGGAATTGAAGATAGAATTCTACAATTCCACCTCAGCTTACCTGCAGTCCAACAGCTAAGCCGAAGCATCAAATAAGACCATTCTCGATGGGTTGAAGAAAAGGTTGGAGAAAGCCAAAGGCAAATGGGCCGAGGAACTCCCTAGTGTCCTTTGGGCATATCGGATGACCCCGAGATGCTCGACCTGGGAGACCTTTTTTGCCCTGGCATATGGCATGGAGACGGTCATTCTATTGGAGATCGGCATGCCCACCATCTGCAGCGAAAATCTTGAGCCTAAGCTGAACTCTTAAGCCATCGCCTTGGAATTGGACCTAGCTAATGAACGCTGAGAAAAGACGTTAATCCACGTGGCCGCATATCAACAAGAATTGTCCAGAAAGTACATCAAAACAGTGCATCCCAGACCACTTAGAGTCGGGAAATGGGTTTTCAAGAAGGTGATGGGCAACACATTGGTGCCGGGCGAAGGCAAGCTAGGGGCAAACCGGGAAGGGCCTTACAGGATAATCGGTCTGGTGAGCAAGGGGGAATACCACTTAAAGGACTTGGATGGCAAAAGCGTACCCCGGCGGTCAACCTCAAACTGTACTATTTTTACTCCATTTGCCAATGTAATAGAAATGAATTATTTCTGCTTAGAAAGTTTGTTGTGTTCGAAGTAATGTAGTAAATGAGGGGTAACCACCTCTAAACCCAAGATGATTTACCCCGCCTAAAAGAGTTGATGATTTGCTCAACTCTGAGATTTTAGCCGAGATGATTTACCTCGGCTAAAAGAGCTGATGATTTGCTCAAATTTGAGATTTTAGCGGAGATGATTTTTCCCGGCTAAAAGAGCTGATGATTTGCTCAACTCTGAGGTTTTAGCCGAGATGATTTATTCCGGCTAAAAGAGTTGATGATTTGCTCCTTTGAGGTTTTAGCCGATATGAGATACCCCGACTAAAAGAGGGGATGACTTGCTCAACTCTAGACCTCTAGCCGAGATGTTTTATCCCGGCTAGAGAGTTGATGATTTGCTCATACAGTCGAGATGTTTTGTCCCAGCTATAGAGTTGATGATTTGCTCCTCTAGAATTTTGGCCGTGATGTTTTTTCTCGGCTAGAGAGTTGATGATTTGCTCAACTTTAGCTTTAGCCGAGATGTTCTACCCCAAATAACGCAGATTTTGTTAATTGTGATGTTTTATCTCGGCAACTGGAGTTGACGATTTGTGCAACTCTCGTATTTTTGTCGAGATGTTTTGCTCGCTCTATCCGACTGTCACATGCCGGGCAAGAATAACGCGGTTACAAGATGGATAGCAACAGACATTAACAGAACTATAAGTGAAATGCAAACTTTTCATTGATGTAGAAATGTAGTACATATGGTGGGGCATGCAGCCTGGTTACATACCCAAAAAAAAAAAAAAGCTCTTAACTAAACCAAGGGGGAGAGATCAGCGAAATCGTCCTCGATGCCCTCCACGGCAACCTCCAGATTAACAGTGGAAGAGATTTCTTTGGCGCCGGACTTAACCTGGCCGGCCTCCTTTGGGTGGCCTTCTTCCTCGGCATCCTCCTCGACGGCATGAACGACCTCTTCCTTGGCCTCCTCTTGCAGCACATTGAAGACTTTGTTCACGTATGGCACCATGTAGGCCGGCAGGAAGACAGTGGGGGGAGAGGTAAACACCTCAGTTCCAGATCCTTGGCCAAGCTGCTCACAAGTAGCCTTTTAACCTGACTTAAAGAATATGTCCTTGGTGGCCTTGACCTGCTTGCTGTAGCTGTCTTCGGCCTCCTTGAAACCGAGATTGTTTGCTGCGTCCACTTCATCTTTCCTTGATTGCTTTAAGGCTTCCAGTTTAGCCCGGAGAGTGTCTCTTTCCTTTTCGGTGGATCCTAGTTGGCCAAGCAATTTGGTGTTGTCCACGTTGGCCATCTCCAACGAAGCCTTAGACCTCCCCAGCTCAGTTTCCAGATGTTTGACCTGATTGGTAGCATCGGTCACCTTTTGTCGGAGTTTATAAATCTGGTCCATCATGAGATGCTGTTTCTAGATGGCCTGTAAGAGGACGTGTTAAGAGTTCAAATAAGAAGATTAACCACGAAAACACTTGAGCAAATTTGAATAAGCGTGCAGAGCTCTTACCCTGGTCATGGATTTAACCGAGGACTTTACGAGCTAGGTGTCGGGCACGTGGTCACTGCCTGTTACGTTGCTCGGCAGAAGTAGTGCTTTTGTCAGATCAAAAGCCAGGAGGTGTTCTTTATCGTCCTTAACTGAGGCATTGGCCGGGATCTCCTTGCCTCGGTGTTTTAACTGCGGCTGCCAGGGGGACGTTGGCTCAGATTCCTTCGTCGATTGCTCAGTGCTCAACTTGGCAACAAGCTCGATTGTTGGATCGGTGGACCGAGGCCTTTTTCGGGCTCGGCGACTTTCCTTGATGGCCTGCGTTGTAGTGGTCGACGCCAGTGCAATCAGGGTCCCAGATGTTTGACCGGCAGCAGAAGTGCCGAGGGGGGGATGCTCGATAGCTCAATGGATGTGGCTGTGATGAGATTCTTGATACGACTTTGTTTGGCCATTTCCTCTTCTTCGGTTAGCCGGATTAGGGATACGTTCGGTAGTGTTGGATCAGGCAATGGAGATGGTGCTCATAGAATGTCCGTGACTCTACTTCGACGAGGAGCCGAGTATCGGTAGCTCAGTACGTAACTGAGAAGGTTGTGGCAATCTCGGCGACGATACCGTAGCACGGCTCTAATGGCAGCCTCATTTGGGTTGAAGTAATTCACTTGTAAGGCTTCGATAGTTGCAAGGAAAAAAGCGATTAGTACAAAATAGTAAAGGAAGGTAATTTGACCGGTCAGTGAGCACAGCTTACATGTCGAATCGAAGTTCTTGCTGATATACTAGCCGGGCACATCAACTATCTCATAATTCCCAGATACCCAAAAGAAATCGTCATCATGCATATCCTTATCCAGGGTGCCGGTTACCAGTTTTTCCTTGCCCGGTCTAGTCTTCAAATAATAGTTAAACCCATCGGCTGTGTGCCCGAGGGTGTATTGGCGCAAAATCTCGGCTAATTCTAGGTTCAGGCCAAGCCGGTTATTCAGCTCGGCTACCCCATTTATTATTCTGAATGTACTTGTCAAAACTTGTGTTGACAATAGCCCGGTACGCCTCAGGAACTCACACATTAGAGGCTGAACCGGGAAACATAAGCCTCCTTCGACTATAGACAGCACTGTGAAGGGACATTGGTCCAGTCTATCCCATGGGGTGGTGTCCTCTACACCGAGCTCAAGATGGACGTTTGCAGGGACGCCATATTTCTCTCGGAATACGGCTAGTGTGCCCGGCATGTTAATGAGGAAGCGGTAATGCCCCATGTGAAGCCGGATGGTTTTAGTACGATTGTTGGTTTGGCAAAGTTTCGTGTGATGGCTGCTCGGCCTTTGAGAGCCCTAGTGTTGGTGTCCGGTCTCCTAGGACTCTGCAGTAAAAGGCAAGTATAAATGATAACGCGGTCACGCAAATGAGCTCAACTTTAGCTCGGACACTGGATGTGCGACATTACTCGGTAGCTCGGTCGCTCAAGCGGACTAGATATTAGCCCAGTCGAGCGGCCTCACATTTTTTTAGCTCGGTTCCCCACCCAAGTCTCAAAAACTTGCAACTTGCTCGGTTTTGGTATTTTTTAGGATCAAATGAAGACATGGAGCCCGGTCTGTCCCAGATCCTTACGTGTTCATCACAGAAGATGATGAACAGTTGACGGAGAAGGGGTAGAGGTGGTTTTTGGGGGCTACATCCTAAGTTAACCTCATTCGAAGTCCTAAAACTTACTGCCGTCATGCCCTAAAGGCCTAGCTATACAATGAAAACATGAGTAACAAATGAAGGAGGGTTGAGGACTTACAGGCTAGGGCATAAATGGTGGCTCAAAGCGATGAGGCGGGGCCTCCAACGATGACGAAGGTGTAGAATGGGCTTGTGAGTATGCTTTGTTCTCGATAGTATTGGTGAGGGCGAGAGCTCTAGTTCGCAGGGTGGTTTTGATGATGAAGATGAATAGAACAGGAAGGGAAATGAAAGGAAGTGTGATAGGTAGAAGAAGGGAAAAGAAGCGCCAAAATTTGAATGTGAAGAGGTAGCGGGAGGCGGCTGGGTTGGCTGCTCGAGGCCAATGAATGGACGACACGTGTTTCTAATGACGTCAGTGTCAGTACTGAAAAGACAAGTTGGTAAGTCGAGGCGTCGACTGAGAAAGTCAAGAGAACGGGCGTGGGACTTAGCGCGGTGAACATCTTGCGGTGTAAGGCCAAGCTGAGGAATGACCCCGGTTGGAGCATGTAATCCCAGTCACGTTAGCACGGACGGAATTAAGGGACAATTGAGAGAGAGATTTCATAATCCAGCTTTGGGCCATGGTAATAAATGGGCTAAAGTTGGTCTGAGCATGTTTAGGCCGAGCTGAATTGGGCCAATCCAGAGGGAGTGCGCTCGGTTAAAGCCCATCTCGGATTTGGCCGGGATAAGTTCTCTGTTAGCTCGGTTCATGTTGTTTGATCATTGTGATCGGCGTGCAAGATACTCCGCAGACCAGCCCAACCGAGCAAGAGCTCGGTCACGATGAAGAACTGCTAAGCTCGGTCATAACGGAGCTAGGCTTGAAGCATTGCTTGTCTTAGAGGTAGTACGGTCGTGAGGAGACGAGGCAGCGCCACCGGGCTGTCCGTTCGTGCCAACGCCGTTTGGCATTTTGGTTAAGTGGCGTTTAGCTGTATTTGCGCTGACACATGGAAAAATGGGATAGGAGAGCAGCTCCACGCATCAAAGGGCGAATGGTCACAGAGGTGCGCGCAGAAAGTATATAAACATGACTGCGCCCCCCGTGCTAGGGATGAAACATCTTTTGGTGAGAGAAACTAACATATTGTCCTCTCTCTCCTCTCTCTCTCTCTCTCTCTCTCTCTCTCTCTCTCTCTCTCTCTCACGGAGTGTGTGCTGATTTGACCGTCGGAGGGGTTTTTCGGCAACGCACTGCCTGATAGCTCACCTTCGTTGTGTTCCCAGGTTGATCTGAGAAAGGCGCAACTTGGATGCGAGGAGTACGGGTGATAACGGATATTTGGCTCTCGTACAAAAAGTACCCATCTCATTAGTTTGAAAAGTTCTCAAAAATTTACAAAAACAACATGGCCACATACTTTGGAACTTTAATCAAAAAGTGCATTACAAGATGCCAGTGAGAATTTAAAAAAAAAAAAGAGAGAAAAAAAAGATGAGAACTTGTACAATAAAAAAAAACCCCTAACCTAGAAAAGGTTTGGTCTTGATAGTTTCTATTATTTGAATTCCTACAATCAAAAAATTAATAATAGGTTTTATAGTTGAGCCAAATGGATTTTTCAAGTAGCACTACCACAAATAAGAATTTTAGAGATCAAATGTTTTGGTCTTGAAAAGTGAATTTTGTTACAAAAGACATTTAGGGACCAATTTCTACGATAGTCGCTAAAAGGTCATTCTGAAAAGTCAAAAATAAATCTTTTAGCAACAAAATTTTGAAAATGTTACTAATTGTGGAGAAGTGGTTTTGGAAATACTCTTCAGATCTTGGGAGACGCTAGTGATCCTCAGCTAGTCACCTGAAAAGACACAAACACTCCGGTCGGAAGTGCCGGAATTAGCACTCCGACGGACAAGTCTGTTCTTGTACTCAAAATAGCTTGTCTTCTAAGTTAAGCAAAAAGTGATTGTTACATACCTATTAAATCTGTTGTTCCTGTATTTATACCTGTTTCTTTTGGGCCTTGGG
The DNA here is from genome assembly GCF_004153795.1 of Camellia sinensis. Taxonomy (NCBI): domain Eukaryota; kingdom Viridiplantae; phylum Streptophyta; class Magnoliopsida; order Ericales; family Theaceae; genus Camellia; species Camellia sinensis. Next base: position 116,640 of record NW_021030855.1, read on the forward strand.
GCCAGGACCTACTTTTTAATCATTGTCCTTTCTCTTATTCGGCCCATATATTATATTCGGCCCCCCTATTCTCGCTGGATACAACTAATTAATATCAGCCTTCTATAATGAGCGCCTTCTGACTTTGCCATTATTCGGCTCCCACAATTGCCCCCGAACTCCCTATTGACGGTAGTTAATCGGCGTGCTTGGTTTTGAATTTGAAAAGTCAAAATAGGTCAGACGGCTTCGCATACCCCAATATAGATGTCAGAATGTGCACACCTTTTCGGTCATCATTATACTTTTCCACCTCGTTCGTGCATCCCTCGCATTTATTACGACTTGAAACTTCAGTCTTTTCGAATGCATAATTCGTCAAGTATTCGAGACTCTTCGACCGCCAGCGGGTATCCCTTCTCTGACTCGCATTTTCTGCAATTCTTCTCCGTCTATCCTTGCCCCATTTACTCCTCGTAAGTCTTTTTCTCTCTTCTTTGTAATCCTATTTTCTGTTTGTCATTTTAATTTCGGCGGAACCTTGAATCCCCGCGAAAATGGCTAAACACTTGAAAGACCTCCTTTTTTAGGGTCGTATTTCCAGATTTTGGCGACACTTTTCCATTCCTGACGATGTCCACTTATCTCTTGTAACGGATAGTGCTCTTGATATGGAGAGGGAGGATCAAAATATGATCGTCTTCCCTCTCTTATCCATAGTGGAGGGCGGAGTCTGTTTTCCAATACATCCATTGCTTAGGGCCGTCCTTCGTTATTGGAGTCTGATTCCTTCTCAACCCAACGTAAATTTCTTTCGGATCATCATGGGGGTGATAGAGTTGAACCGACGCCTTAGGATCAACCTTGGCATTTCGGCGATTCGGCATTGCTACGCTTTGGCCAAATCTTCCGGTCGGCTGGGGCGATACTTTCTCAGGGCCATGGACACTGACCATCACTTGATAACTATGCTTGCCAGTTCTGGTAAGAGAGTTGACGACGTAATGGTCAATGTCCGAGGTAATTGGGAGTTCGGTGAAGGCGAAGACCGCCTAGACCCTATTCCCAGACAGAAGGGTGATCTAGGTTGCCACGTAACGCCTCGTGTTTGTCGATCTGCTTTTTATTCGTCTTTTTTCCTTTAATCACCCCTTGTTCTTTGCAGGTAACAGATTAAAGAAGATTCTTCCCTCAACCGACGACGCAGTTCTTGAGGAAATTAAGTCTGCACTTAGATACTTCGGCCGTCCAAACGTACAAAAGCAAGGGAGAGCTGCTCACATACTCCTTCGATACGAACCTACTTATACTACATTCTCGGCCGCAGACGACGTTCTAATTCCATCCGGTGATCAACACCTTTCGGCTCTTCTCTTTCCCAACTTCAAGAGCCTTAGGCAAATTGGCCTCGAAGATTCAGATTTGGGGGAAGAGGCGGAGCCGATGGTAGAGGTAGTTGCCGAACCAACCAGAGAGGTCACTGAGGAGGCCGAAGAGGTCGACGAGGCGATACGCTCGGTGTTCGAGGCTACCGGACTTAACCAGCCTTCACCGTCCACTTCGGGTCGGGCAGAGTTTTCTTCTGGAGATATTTTTGTGAATTTGGGAGGCCTACCTGGCGATTGTTTCGAAGGTATGGCTGGGGAAAACCTTACGCAGATGGCGTGAAAGAAAAATTCCAAGTGAATGGCTGCTCGAAAGAAGGCCGAGGCCGCCCATTCTGAGCCCACCTTGATTAAAACTTTCGAACCCGTTATTGAAGAGACGGCTCAGGTTGCTGCGGCCGAAGCGGGGAAAGAGGTTAAACAATAGGTCATTGACGAACGGCTGGTTCCGAAGGAGCGGGGCAAAAAGTGTAGTGCCGAGGGAGAGGCTGCGTCGGAGATTAGCCCTACTTCCAAACGGCCTTATTTAGAGGAGTCGGACGTGGTTGCTCCTTTTATTGTTTGGCCAAAGATCAAAGATACTTTGATCTCTTTTGACGCTTCAGCCATTGAGGATCCAGCTGTGGCGTTGAGCCTGGCGGCTTCAATTTCCTTGCTGGTTGACAACGCAGCCTTTCGCGCCGTGCTGGATGTTATGGCCATAGCCCTATCTGCTCAGTCGACGCTCCTGGTAAGTGACCATCTCAAATTCTTTTGAGTTTGTTTTCATTAAGGTATCTGACGATCCCAACTTGTTTTGCAGACGGTTGGCAGGATCACGGACCTAGGCCGCCGCCTGCATGATGCCCTTCGCAGGATTAATCGTTTATAAACGGAGGCGGACGGTCAAAAGAGTAGGGCCGAGTTTGAAGTGATGAGAGCCGTAATGGAGAGTGCTCGAGCTGAAGCAGAGGAGGAGAGGGCTCGCTCAGCTGAACAGCTCTGCTCTGATGCTGAGAGTAGGGCAAATGCGAGTGAAGAATCGCTCAAGTTAGCCAAGGAGGCACTTGCTGAGATGGAGGTTCAGTTAGAGGAGCTCAAGGCAGCCAAGGAAAAAGCCGATTCTGAGGCTTCTGTGGCATTTAAGGCAGGAAAAAGTACCGCCTTCAAGGAATATGTAGATAAAGTCCCCAAGTTCGAGAATCGGGGGTTCAAACATGGGTGGCTCAAAGCCTTTGCTGCCGCTGGAGTTACATTGGGCTTGCCAATTCCTTACGAGCAAGTGACATTGAGCCACTTGATCTGACCTTGAGGATTGATCTGGGAAACATTTCAATTTTATTAAGTATTTTTAGTTCCGATGTAAGTTTTTGTTTGGTAGACTTTTGTTGGTTCAGGGTAGTTTTCATGTATAAATTGGTTATTATTTGCGCGCAATTTATTAATGAAAATTTCTTTGTTATTTCACCATCACTTGTACACAGTTTGTGAAGTTATGTTAATAAAGAATGTTTTGCCTTTCACTACTTTGGATAAAATCATTGCTGTGTTTGAGCTTTCAGAGATTGAATATCTTATGACAATATTGATTTATCATTCATATGCTGAGTATCGTGGGCATTCAAGCTGAATAGGTTGGTGAAATTGCCTTGGACCCAGGTGGTTCATGATCGTTCGGATGCTGGATGAGACGACCTTAAGAGAGATAAACTACATTTTTTCACTTAAATTATGAAACTAAAAATTAGAAGCCACTTTAGTTTGATTTGTTAGCTTTCTGCAACAAATTAAAAAGCATTCAATGATGCAATAATTAAGGAATTCTTAGCAATATGAATTTAGTCCCTTGAGGTAATGGACATTGCTTGTAACCTGTCATCGTGTATTCTTGTTCCCAAAAAAGGATCATTGCTTGTACCTTCATCGTATTCTTGTTCCAAAAAAAACACTTTAACTGGTTTTTTTCTTTTGTGTCTCAAAAGGAAGAGGAAGTAAAACTTTCACTCTTCTTATCCTATTTTTTGATGTTGAGCTTTGAGTTCTGAATCTTGTATTTGTTTTTGTTGCTACTAGTTTGCTTGATGTCTTTTTAATCATTGTAACTCTGTTGTGGTGTTGATTGGAGCAACAGCCTGGAGATGGTGAATTTTGTTAGAATTTTTGGTGTTTTTGACTGACCTTTTTGCCTTGTATTGCCAGCTAGTTCTTGGTAGACTTAGTTTCAAGCACTTCTAATAAAACATAAATTCTTCTTTCTTGATTATGGATTGAACTAAAATTAAGGCCCTAAATTTCAATTTCATCGTGTAATATTTTTTAGCCGATCTTTCAAAAGGTATCCCGGCCTGAGAAGGATACGGTCCTCTCTTATATAGAATGACAGGCCACTAGATTTTGGTAAGCATCTCATTTGACATATCCATTTCCCTTATTAATTTTCAGTTGCTGGGCATATGATCTTCCTAAATAACCAAATCTGTTCTACTTTTTAGAGTAGTTTCCAAATAGAATAATATATTTACTCTATTTGTAATTTGGTAAATGACTTTTCATTCCCAGATTTGTAAAGATAAAGATGAAGCTGAGCATGGTTTATTTGGTTTATAAAGCATTAATTTCGCGTGTCATGCAACGAAAGTGGAGAACAGAATCAAGGAGTGATGGTATTCCCATCTGAGCTAATAGTCCCCGAACATACACTCGAGAAGTTTTTTCGCTTTTGAACTCTTTCATTTGGTAGCGGTGATAGCTTGTAGAAGGTATAATTTGTTCTGAAGAAAGTCAATGACTATTACTGAAGCAAGTGGATCTTCCAAACCTAGGCTTCAGGTTTGTGGATCGAACTTTGTTAATTTCAATGGTTTACACTAGCCGATTACATTTATTATAATTCAGAACATTGATTTTTGTTCTTATTTTTATGATATTTCAGGGGAAGATGGTGCAAAAATGGTAGTATGGTTTGGATTCAGGACTTGGGTCTCGTCTCGTTGGAACGCATGTTGAACAATAGGAGATTACTACTATAACGCTGTTCCCGTAAGTAGCCCCTTGTTTAATATCCAAATTTCCAACCCTTTTTCCATTCATTAAATATCACTTTTATGATTGCTAATTACAAAGTTACTTTAGTCCTGATTTTTGTTTCTTCAAATCCTCTCTTGAGATCCCTATGTTAATTTACTATTTGAGCTGATTAGGACAAGGTTTTAAGGATTTTTAATTGACTTCTTTTAAGATGTGTAATTTCTCAATCTCCTTTTAGAAAAAAATGCCTACTAGTAAGAAATTGTGTTCATTCTTAGTAAAGTTTGGATTCGTTTCCAACTGTATGCAGATATAAGTTGTTGGTCATTGATTGGAAGTCTGTAAACAATTGTAGCATATTCTATTGCCATATATCTTTTTTAGTAAAGTTTTTAGGTTATTTACAATTTAATTATTTTGATATTGTAGTTCTTGAAAGAATTCTTCCATGTAAAAGACTTGAATTCTATGAGAAGAGAAGGCAAGTTGTACTAATGTTGTTGTGTTTATCTTTTTCTTCCCATTTTGGAGCCCTTTCAAGCTCATTGGTTTTTTCAAACAGAAAATCTGCAACCTCATTATAAATCATCTTACTTCCATTTTATTTACAGCAACTTCACTGCTTATTATCTGTCACAAGGAGGTTATTCAGTGGATGACTTTATGGAATGCATTCAAGATGAATTTGAGATGAAAAAGACATGCTTGGTAGTTCTTTTTAGGACGATCAAGCATCAAGGCTGATGCTTGGTGAAAAGAGCATGCTTGTTGTAGTGAAGTTTGTTGAGGTTTTATTATGCTTTTGTTCGGTAGTGCTGTTTTCATGTGGACATAATTTTTTCTTTGTTCCCAGAAACATTCTAAGTGCAAAACAAATAATCGATGGGGCCATCATTGAAAATGGACAAAAAGTTGGGAAAAGTGGAATCAAAAGTTCACCGACAACCAGACTGAAGCCCCCTCTCCAACATAATTTCTTAACAAGTCAGAAGCAAATGTTACAAGACACTGGGCAGTATAGAAGGCATTTTTGGGAGGATTAATATTTTCGGAGTGGATCGTATGGATAAAAAATATTAAGTAGTTTTATTTGATGATAGCTGAATGCATGGTATACAATAGTTAGTTTCAAAAATTTGTTATGCTAGAATGGGATGTGACTTGTGATGAAACTACATTAGAATGAGTTGTAATTGTGTCGAATGTTAATGATTATGTTATTGTGTCGAATGTTAATGATTCAGTTAATTTGAACGATGCTTCTAAAAAATTATAGGTTTATTTATGGATTGAATGAATTAATTAGCGGAATTACGGTGTATTGTTTTCCTGCTTTGAGACCAATTTATTAGTCCGCGTACATTCCAAAAATTAATTTTTTTTTCGCAAGAAAATGACCAATCTCCGACCAAAGGGTTTGGTCACAAAAATACATATATATTGCCGGACCAAAAACAGCTCTTGTCGTTAGGGAAAACTCACTTTTGCCGACCAAAAGTTTATGGTCGCAAAATAGTATAACCAAATAGGCACCATATTTTTTGGTCGTTGAATGTCACAATTGGTGACCAAACTTTTTATCGTTGAAATGTATTAATTGGGCGGCCATAAACTTGTTTGGTCGTGCAAATGTGCAATTGGCGACTAATTGATATTTGGTCGGGAAAAATTCACTTTTCTGCGGACCAAAGTGTTTGCACAAAATGAATTACCGCGTAATTTAAATATTTGCCGACCAAAAAAATTTAGTCGGCAATCCAACTTTTGCCATCCAACTTAAAGATTTTGGTCCGGCGAATATACTTTTGCCGACCCTCAATGATGGCGACCAAATGGCACGACCAAAAAAGATTGATCGCGGTACTTATTTCGCGACCAAAAAATAGATCTTTAGCCGACCAAAATTTTTTTTTTGTGCACCAAAAGTGGTTATTCTGATATGTAGTGAACTTCTAATACTTCCTTTCCTCATCTCCAATTACTCGATGTTGGCAGCGCGCTTAGCCGCATGCCCATTTTCATAGGCAGTGTAAGCCCCTTACACCGTGCCCCGTGAATGCCTTTGCCGAAATACGTTCATAGTCCTTCGAACCTTAACCATTGACTGTGAATCCTCATGAGGAAAAAATTTGTCGAGCAAACTCGACGCTAAGCATTTGGGGTCTTCACAACGATCGAGTTTGTGCCTCTATCAATGGGTCTATTTCCCCAACCGAAAGGTAATGGGACGTTCGCGCAAATCGATCGGTATCTGTGGATGCTTTTTGACCTTCGAGTCAGGAGCACGCTCGTTGCTCAGATACTCTTCTATGCGCAGGATTCAGTTCATTCACCCTCATTCGCTACGGAGGCTTTGATGATCTACCTACGCCTGTGATCCGTCTCTGTCTGCTGGGAATGGACCTAGCTTCGAGTCATACGGGTGCTTACACTGCCTCTTCTTGATCTAGAACTCCACTTCTGGCCAGGGCCTAACTTTCGATACTCCGCAAGCTGTAGTTTTCATCGTTCCCCTTTGCATTTATTCAATTCACACGATAATCTTCCTCTAAGAGCTGGAGTCAGCTGTTTAACTAAGCTCATAAAGGTTGTACTTTGTTTATTTATCTTTTACAGAGGCAGCGCCCTTGAAGCAATCTCATTAATTGAGAAAACCTCAATCGTCCGGCGCCCGAATGATCATGCACCGCCTGGGGCAAGGGCAGATTCATCAATCTATTCGACTAAACTGCCCAATCGGCTCATGAATCGATTATTCAAAATTCTTAAGATTCATCAATATATTCGGCTCAAGTTCCCCACACGACTCACGAATCGATTCTTCAAAGTTCTTAAGGTCATCTCATCCGGCGCTGAATGAATCATTGCACGGCCTGGGGCAAGGGCAGATTCATCAATCTATTCGGCTCAAGTGCCCCAGACGACTCATGAATCGATTCTTCAAAATTCTTAAGGTCGTCTCATCCGGCGCCCGAAATGATCATGGCCGCCTGGGGCAAGGGCAGATTCATCAATCTATTCGGCTAACTGCCCAGCCGGCTCATGAATCGATTATTCAAAATTCTTAAGATTTATTAATATATTCGGCCTCAAGTGCCCCAGATGGCTCATGAATCGATTCTTCAAATTCTTAAGGTCATCTCATTCGGCGCCCGAATGATCATGCACCGCCTGGGGCAAAGGCAGATTCATCAATCTATTCGTCTCAACTGCCCAGCTGGCTCATGAATCAATTCAAAACTTCTTAAAGATTCATCAATATATTCAGCTCAAGTGCCCCAGGACGGCTCATAAATCGATTCTTCAAAGTTCTTAAGGTCGTCTCATCCGGCGCCCGATTGATCATGCACCGCTTGGGCAAAGGCAGATTCATCAATCTATTCTGCTCAACTGCCCCAGCCGGCTCATGAATCGATTCAAAATTCTTAAGATTCATCAATATATTCGGCTCAAGTGCCCCAGACGGCTCACGAATCGATTCTTTAAAGTTCTTAATGTCGTCTCATCCGGCGCCGAATTGATCATGCACCGCCTGGGGCAATGGCAGATTCATTAAATCTATTTGGCCTCAACTGCCCCAGCCGGCTCATGAATCGATTATTCAAAATTCTTAAGATTCATCAATATATTTGGCTCAAGTGCCCCAGACGGCTCACGAATCGATTCTTCAAATTC